>KV751322.1:8160464-8192553 GCA_001698575.1 Mola mola | reverse complement strand
ACCAACACCCCCCCCCCCCCAGCCACTTCCACCAACTCCTCTGGGGGGACACCACGACGTTCCCAAGCCAGCCGAGAGATATAATCTCTCCAGCGTGTCCTTGGTCTGCCCCGGGGTCTCCTCCCGGATGGGCATGCCCAAAACACCTCCCCAGGGAGACGTCCAGGAGGCATCCTGACCAGATGCCCGAACCACCTCAACTGGCTCCTCTCAACGCGGAGGAGCAGCGGCTCTACTCTGAGCTCCTCACCCTACCTCTAAGGCTGAGCCCAGCCACCATGCAAAGGAAGCTCATTTCGGCCACTTGTATTCGCGATCTCATTCTTTCGATCACTAACCAGAGCTCATGACCATATGTGAGAGTTGGGACGTAGATTGACCTGTAAATTGAAAGCTTTGCCTTCTGGCTCAGCTCTCTCTTCACCACAACAGACCGCTTCAGCGTCCGCATCACTGCCGACGCTGCTCCAATCCGTCTGTCAATCTCTTGTTTTAGTGTGGGGATGATACAGTATTAAGACCAAAGTGAGAAAAACAAATTCTGAGAAATTGATAATAAAGTCAGACAGATATCAGAGGAACAGTCCCCATAATGACGCTGGTGGAGAACTTCTGTACAGGTTTAACAAACAGGGATTCATCTTTTGGCACATCAGCACCACATTATCATCAGTATCAGGACTTTGAAAAGAATTAGCAAGAAACTGTTTATTCCGAATAAAAAAAAATACACTGTCTTTGAGCAAATCGCTTATTTTAGTAAGCTGTCCAAGGACCTGAGTGTTTTGTTTGTTTCTGCATAAGATCTCGTAAAGTTACATCTATTTTTGTTGTGCATTTATAATTTTATTCTTGTAAAATTATAACCTTTTTTCGCAAGATTTCTCGTGAATTTGTGACTTTTGCACTATTGTGCAAACCCAAGCTTTTGGGGAAAGAGAAATGACAACAAAGAATGTTGCGTGTTCCATAAAAGGAGATGTCACACACCAGGTGGACGTGACTCCCCACACTGATTGCCAGGTTATGTTCACAGGTTAAGTTCACAGTTACCATGGTGATCTAGCCAGCTGAAAAGAGAGACAGCTTCCAGACACTGATTTTATTTCAGCCCTGTGGTGCCAGAACAACAACCATACTGTCCCAACATGGCTTAAAGCACGCTCACAACTCTCACATCACGTCTTTCAGCAGCTGCGAAAAAACAATCCCGGGGGGCGATGAGGAGTGCAATGCGACAACTGAACCTGAAACACCGACTGGCTCAGCTGTTAGCATCAGGGCAAGCCTGTTTTCAAGGATGGCAGATAGTACCTTCATGTTATAAAAACTTGTCGCTCTAAGTGTGAAGCCACGGAAAGCAACTGAGGAGGAAGCAGCAGGAAACGGCATGAAGCCTTGAAGGAAGAAGGCAGCCAGTCAAGACAATCACAGGAGATGTAAACACATGTCGAATGTGTGACATGCCACAAATAAATTAAACTGCAAACTTCAAACACAATAAGTTTGGTATTAGCACTTAGAGGTGCACAACTTTTGTTCACTGATACTGAATTACTTGCTTCCCATCCTCATCATCATAATCCAGATCAAAGCCAGACCCAGAAAGGGTCATTTGGTTAGAATCTTAATTTCTCATAAATATATCCAGCATCAATTTTTGCATCGTTACAGTGTAGTTTTTTTTCTCAAATTAAATTCTAACTTAAAGCAGAGTTCCTCTCTATTCAGTATTGTATCGTACGACTATCTTCAGCAGCTTTTCAGGCTTTGAATTTGGAGAGGCTGGGACTGCAGCAGATGCCAATGAATTGCTCTGAAAGCCAATATGATAAGACACAAAAAGAAAGGACATTGTATGCAAAATAGAAAATGCTCAGATCGATTTATTAAGAATTGGTGAGCCAAAAAAGTGGTAAATAAATGGCGTTGGTAGTAAAACATCTGTCCTTAATACCTGGAAAGTGTTTTGCTTCATTTATAAAATGTGTGACGTACAGAGTCGCAGGAAACTCCAGGAAGACGCGAAGACGAAAGTACAAACAAAAGATCGCTAGTTCTTATTGCTGAGCTGAGCCAAATGATGGATGATAGATGACGAGCCAGAATTCCCATCACTATTTCCTGACGGGCTGAACTTCCTCAGTGTATGCGATGTAGCCACCTGTTGAGCCTGAACTACAGTTGTCAAAGCAACATCGCCTGCAGTAGCACAAAAACGTCTGTAGATCCCGCTTTGCTGCGGATTTCACTGCCACTAGCGTGGCCCGGACACAAAACATCATCGCCAGGTCAGCTCCATCTCAAACCTGATCGTTTGTGATCGGATCACCCAAGACACGTGCTAAAACTAATAGAGAGTTCAAAAGGTATCAGGATGTAGGTAGCTGTCGAGGTTTACCTTGCTGAGAACAAGACGTTCTGGCGACGAGCAGATCAGGATTTGTGTCTTTTATACAGCCACTGATGAGGAATCAACAGCTGCAGGTAGTCAGCTCTGCACACCTGAATCGCCTTAAGTCTTGAAATGAAGTAACAAACCCAAAACACAACTACCAAACTAAAAGCAGAGGGCAGAACCATGACAAAATGATTGTTTAAAGTATCATTAAACCCTGTTTGTAACATTTATACAATACATATTTGAGTGTGTGGATTTCCAGTCAGCCTGACTAAATTGCGTAGTAAATAAGTAACAAAGACAAACTTAAAAATTGTAGCTATAATTATATGTTCACCAAATAGATATTGGGCGTTTTTACACCCCAAAAAATATGTTCAGGATAATTACACTGGATAAGTGATATAACTGCACATATACCAATCACAAAAATCCCAATCTTTCTAAATATGAGTGAATTATCAAAGCCAGAAGTGGCGCTAAATGAAGATGCAGTTCTTATTGTTGAGCTGAGCCAAATGATGGATGATAGATGAAGAGCCAGAATTCCCATCACTATTTCCTGACGGGCTGAACTTCCTCAGTGTATGCGATGTAGCCACCTGTTGAGCCTGAACTACAGTTGTCAAAGCAACATCGCCTGCAGTAGCACAAAAACGTCTGTAGATCCCGCTGTGCTGCGGATTTCACTGCCACTAGCGTGGCCCGGACACAAAACATCATCGCCAGGTCAGCTCCATCTCAAACCTGATCGTTTGTGATCGGATCACCCAAGACACGTGCTAAAACTAATTCTGAGGCAGCTCTGTATAATCAATCCAGCAAATAGACTGGTGAATCGATGCAGTGGTGCTGCTGCCACAATATGAAGTATCATATGTCATAGTCCACTCCTGGTTTTCCCCTCTACCTGCCTGCCTACCTCTCCTAAACAAGATCATTAGACTCACCTGTTCCCCCCAGTCGGCTCTATCAACCAGCCTCCTCTTAACCAGCTCCTCCACACTCACTCTCTGCCAGACTGTCGTCCCGTCATGCTCTAGTCTCCAGCATTCTTTTCCGAACGGATCTCCTGGTACCTGACCTGCCTTCTGCCCCTGACTACGTCTCCTCGTCTCTGCCCCGGTAACCTGACCTGCCTTCTGTCTTTGGACTTTGCATCTGCCCGCTCCCTGTCTGCCTGAAGCCTGCCAGGACTCCCTCTCCGGAGACTCCTGCCCCATTCAGAACTTGGACTGTGCTCGCTGATCAGGCTTCCCAATTGTCGTCTGTTTGGACTCTTGAACATTGGCAATAAAGTTTTGAACTGTTCCGGTTTAGGTTTGTACTGTTCTTGGGGTCCGCTCTCGCACCCGTTACAGAAATGTCCCTGTTTAAAAATATCCAAGTTGCTCTATTCAGTCAGTCTCACTGAGATGTGTGATTGTTTTTACAGATAACAGTGGATCTACAAAAGGCCCACAAGACTATCAGATATAAATATATTAAAAACATGACTTTTTCCTTTTAGAGTCCAGAAATTTAGTCAGCAACATTTCGCACCAGCAGCTTCTGTGTGCAACATTCAACTACCTTTATGTGTAGTCTATGCAAAGAAAAAGGGGTTTTCAACACTCTTGTTATGAAAGCGCACCCAATGGACAGACACAAGCGCAATTAATTGTGAAATTGTTTTTATTTTTGTTTTTTTTTTGACACTTCATAAATCATCCAAGAGATGAACTGAATCCCCAGGCAGGCCGCTTACCATATTTCACTCCTGTGAAAGATCATTGTGTACTTTTTGTACTATCCATGAATGCAGCGCAATCCAACAGCCCTGCACAAGCAGAGAACCCCTCATATAGAGTATCGAATCAATTCAAAGAGTCAAAACGCTGTAATATTTTAATGTGTCATTGAACACTTGGCTTCTAAAAATTCTGATTCTGCAGTGAAGCTGTCACACAGGTAAAAAAAATTAAACAAACAATTTTCTGCACAAGCATAATAATGTGGCCTCATTTGAGCTCAGCAGACACGGCGTTACTCTTGTTGAATGGAAAGCCGTCACTGTTTTAACGCACAGGCTTATCTGGGCCCCAGCGCTCAATGAAGCAAAAGGCCAATGAGGCCCAGGAGCAAAATTATGCATATTCATATTCTGCGAGTTATTATCATTACCCCGCAAATAAATATAAAGTGTCTGGGGTGAAAAAAAAATGAACCTATTCACAGAAATTCCAAAACAGATTGGATGTTAAGCCCTTAGGTTGAGACAACTTAAAAACCCTCCAGCAGCAGTACTGGGAGCAGAGCCGGCGATGAGTGCAACAAGAACACTAGTGCTTCAGCTGGAATAATAAAGTCATTTCAAAGGTAGGAGCAGATTTTCAAATAGAAGTCATTGATTGACATATTCAATATTCTGATGCTGGCATCACTCAAGAGGGGACATACATGTCGGCTATGCTTCTTCTATGATTCTTGTTAGATGCCCGTGTATAGTTTAAAATTTGCCAGGAATATGGTGAAGGCTCAGCTTTGGCTGCATACACTCTGCAGCTGGCTGTGCATGATGCCTCTGATCGCGTCCGCATGCTGCAATGCACGCTAGTTGGGGATGAAACCAAAAAGGCACGTGTATGTCTTGTGTGTGTGGTTTGTATGTGTTTCACTCTCTCTTAGTTTTAGTCTTATATATTTTAAATGATGACAAAAAGACTATTCTATTCTATTAAAAACAACAACAAAAGAAACAAAAACAAAGACTGTGTTAGTTGATACAATAAACAAACGTTTTGCTCAAATGGAGCCTGAGTCTGCATCACAACCTTACTGTGTGCCAGATATAAGGATCCCTTCGGCTATTTACAATGGTCCTCAATGGTCCTCCTCCATTCTGCCATTCTCTGTCTTTCTCATCGGTTATGATGGCACGTTCACATATGGTTCTGACCTCTGACAGTTTATGTGCTGTGGGGTGTTCTGATTTCCATAGTAGATACTGTGCATGACCATGTTTGTTGGTTTTCTGTACACTGTGATTTTTAATACTTCAGTCATCTCTGCGGGAGATTTTTATGTCTAAGAAAGCTGTGGTTTTATTTGTTTCCTCTTAATATATACATTTTATGGAATTTAGGTGGTCTGTGTGCTCCTGCGTATGTTTAGATTTTATCCTTTCCAAAATGTCATCAACATATCTTTTCCAGAAAGTGGGTCTAGATTTTTCAGGTGCTGCGGCTTTTTAGGTTTTCTGTGAAAAAAAAAAGTTGACACTATTTTGTGTGTACATTTAGTCTTTAAACTGAAGGTAGGTGGATTTGGCTACAAGCTGTAGGAGTCGGGATATGTCTTCAACTGTAACGTTTGTACATTTTTTGAAAGTCCCGCCAGCTCTGAGGCAGTCCTGACGTTAACGGGGAGTTTTGTGAATAGTGACACTACATCACATAATGAGAGAATTTCATCGTTTGGTTTGAATCCTGTGCCAATTGTTTCGCATTTTTGCAACATTGATCTGTTAAACATAGCAGAGGTTTGATTATTTCTACTAAGGCTTGATGGGTTGTATGTGACTGTACCAACTATGGGGTGCCTTTCTTATGTTTTTTGGTGACGCTTACTGTGGGTATGTAAGTAATTGTACATCCATCCATCCATCCATTTTCTACCGCTTATCCTGTTAGGGGTCGCAGTGGGGGGGCTGGAGCCTATCCCAGCATCTTCGGGCGATGGCGAGGTACACTTATTCTATCGTCATCAAATGTGGGTTTTAATTGGACCCTGTCTTTCATTAGTGCTGGTGTCTTGCCTCCATTTGTTTTTCAAATTGCTCTGTGTCCATAATAACCATGGTTCTCCTTCTGTCTGCCTTGTAGGATGCCAGTGTGTCCAGAAAAAATACTTAGATGCATAGAATTCTTTTCTATGTGGCCATGTGTCACATATAGAAGTTTTATGACAGGCGATCAGAGTTTGGCATTTTGAGATGAGCGTTTGATGGAGCCGAAGTCAAGGCCAAAAAGCTCTTTTAGTAGCTTGAAGTCTCGTGTGATGGAACTGGTTGAGCTTTGTGATGGACAAAAAGTCACCAGTTAGACCGCTCTATGTCAATTCATTCTGCACATACGTCCAAAAAATGTGTTTGACCTAGCATTGATGTTGACCTTGACCACCAAAACCTAATCTGGTGTAAACTGGGGCAAGACACACCTTTTTGTGTGGTTTTTGTGTAAACCTGCTAACAGACAAACAAACAAACAAAAAAACACCACCAAAACCATAACCTCCTGCAATTCTGTCGGTGGAGGTAAACTCATAGCTACAGCATGTGGTCTAATGAAAGTCAGGGAATGATGATTGTGTAAGTCAGTCATTATTGTGTAAGTGGATAATGGACCAAGTTTGCTCTTCTGTACTTGAGACTGAAAAATGTGCATCGAGTGTGTCACAATGGAATGGCAAAGCAAGTTCTTTCAGAAAGGTAAAAATGAAACCAAGAAAGTACAATGTCATCCATTATAGAGACCAGAAATGGTTACGACAACCGCAAACTTGTTTAAAAGGTTTGGCCGAGAGAACTCAGACACATGTAAATAGATAAAAAACAAAGAAAACATCGTTATGATTTTGAGAACCTGTGGGTGCGACCAAAAGGAAAATCACACTGAATATACCAACAACTTTAAGGGATGTGGCTGTCAATAGTGGAAACTAAGAAAGTGAATGACATGCCTGATAGCCATATCTTACTAAAATGTAACTCTTTTTCTCTTTGTTTTAACGTTGTGATGGCATTAATTAGATACTAACCTGTGGCTAATGCAGTTAATCAGGCACAACAATCATGTTCGCTCCAAAAGTAATAGATCGGGGTGGAGCACCTGAGGGAATTCCAGCCTGTCATATCGCTAGAAATGTCCAGGCCGACAAACAGTTCATACTGTGGAGCAGTCAGCACCACTAGAGTTTAGAGAAGTGAAGGATGCAGGATGGACAGTAGGAAAAGTCCAGGAGAGGCTGAGAAGGCCGGATTAAAATAAGAGAGAGGCATGAGAGCATGAGAAAATCAGTCTAATTCCTTATTTTTGGCAAGCTTAATAGGTATCTTTTTAGGCATATGCTGAGGAATGGGCAGTTTTATTGTGCCTTTCCACTAATGAAGCAAGTCCACCAAACATGTCATCATATGGACTTTGGTCAACGTCAACAGCCCTCAGAAAATGGAAAAAGCAAGATGTCATAGTTTTTTTTCCCCTTCAGTTGCATTTGTGAAGCTCCTGTCACTCTTGCTAATGTTACCGAGGCATCAGACCAGAAATTTTCAGGCAGTCCCATACATGTTTGATCAGATTAGGATCTGGATGCTACAGCTACACTTTAAGCTCCCCATCAAGTTCCTTTGGCAGTTTCTGAGCAGTTTTTGTGGTGTTGCAGCGAATATTGCCCAGTGTAGGGTCCCCTGTAATCAGAGTGTGCAGCAGCCATTGGGTCTGGTTATGTATAATTGTTGTACTTTTTCTTACTGTGAGTGAATTCCTAAATGTAGCCCAGGGCCACTTTTAGCCTGTTTTGTTAGGAAGGGCTGCCCAAAGGTCGTCAGTTTAAATCCCTGACCAGATAGTACAATTCGGAAATCTGGCAATCTCAAGTCAAGATCAGACACAGATTCCTACCCTCTGAGTTCTGCATGTAAAGGCTGTATGTTCGGAAGGATTAAAAAGCAGACTAACTTCCCTGTGTGGATTAATAAAGTAACAGTCACAATCTGCTCCTTGTTTTCCACCTCAACCACCCCCACACTACCTGTCCTCATTAAGATCATCAGACTCACCCGTTCCTCCGAGCTGCAATCAATTACCCAGCCTGCTTTTAACCAGCTCCTCCACACTCACTCTTTGCCAGATTGTAGTCGCGTCATGCACTACTCTCCAGCACTCTGTTCCGGATCCTGATCTCCTGGTACCTGACTTGCCTTCTGCCCCTGACCACGTCTCCTTGTCCCTGCCCCGGTAACCTGACCTGCCTTCTGTCTTTGAACTTTGCATCTGCCCTCTCCCTGTCTGCCTGGACTCTGTCTCCGGAGACTCCTGCCCCATTCTGAACTTAGACTGTGCTCGCCGACCAAGCTTCCTGATTGTCGTCTGTTTGGACTTGTGAACATTATACATAAAGTTCTGAACTGTGCCGGTCTAGATTTGTGCTGTTCTTGGGTCCGCTCTCACACTCGTTACAAACGCTCTACTTTAGAAACAAGAATCTGAAGAAGAGAATTTACAACTTTCTTAGATTTGAGTCGGAATGATTACATTGGGTTGGAAATCCATGACCCTGCAACAGTTTGTATTCGGTAATTTATTTATTTATTTATTTATTTAGTATTTCTCAACTAACAATTTGATTGAAGTAACCATCCTTGGTTTTTTGGTGTTTCTTTCTTTTGTTGTCTCTGCATAAACTTCTAGCTTGGTGATAAAATGTTAACTCAGTAAAGGACAGACTAAAAAATCTTTTAATGAGTTTAGTTGTCCAGTCTAACCCGAGGTGAAAACATCTACAATTGCTACAAAAAGTATTCACCCCACGGAAGTTTTTCCATTTAACGGCCTTAAAAATGGAATCATGGTCACTATAATTTGGTGCTTTTTTGACAGAAATTTACAAAAATGATGTCAAAGTCAAAACAAATCTCCGAAGCAATGTCAGTAACTTCATATATGATGTAAGATAGGTGATTGCAAAAGTTTTTACCTCCATCAAGTTAGCATTTACTGTAGTAGATGCACCTGCCGCAACCACAGCAGAGTCTGCGTGAAAAGGTCTCAATCAGGCTTGCACATCTGGATGCTGCATTTTTACTCCATTCTTACTTGCAAAACTACTTAAGCTCAATCAGGTTGCATGGGGATCAGATGTGAACAGCCCTTTCCAAATCCTGCTACAAATTCTCTGGGCTCTGACTCCAGAACATTGTCGTCAACCATGGTCAACAATGACTGTGCAGCTTTCCCAGCATGTTTCAGGTCATTGTCTTGCTGGAAAATTAATCTTTATTTTGCTGTTTTCATTTTGCCCCCCACTTCTGCAACCCTCTTAGGACCTGCTGCCACAGTGGGATCGGTGCGTTTGTGGTGATGTGCATTGTTTGGTGTCACGCTTTGTGCTCGGGCCCTAATAATTGTGATTATGTGCCTATTATTATCAATCAAAGTTTCAACGTTTTCTTGTAATTCCACAGATAACCCACATAATGTTAAGCTTTAGCGGAGGTCAGAGTAATTTGTACAGTCTGTTATTTTCGAGGAGCCAATCACTGTGCTCTGCTGTGGATTCAGTCCTGGTCATGGACCCTGAAAGACCGTGACTATTCAACAATATGCCAAAAGAAGTCTGGTGAATTTAGGCACAACAACCTCTTGTAAACCTGTCAGCTTTGTCAGCCGGGATACGCCACAGAAGATCTTCCTGGAAGGCTACTTTAATCTATTTAGAAAGCATAAACCTTTCGATTCTTTGTTGACAACTCAATAAACATACCAAGGATAAAGACACACAGGCTAGAAAACTGAGAAATGGAGAATTTAATTGTAATGTTATGTAGGTAGGAATATTCTGGTTATTTTAATTAGAATTCTGCATGGCCTGAAGAAAATCTTAATTTTGTGTTGGATGCAGTTGCAATACTACAATAAATGCGTATTGCGGTAAGCGTTCCTGTTGTTTGTGTATGGTCGTCTTGATGTACCTTGCTAACTATCTGAGAGGGTTTTAACGACATTAATTGTTTAACTGCTGTGTATTGAAAGTGCAAACCCTGTACCTAAGCACCCTTTAGCCCGCTCTCATTTTAGTGAATTTATCGCTACTCTTCCAACCGTTCTGTGTCGCGCTAACCAACTCAGGTATTGTACCTGGCGCACAGCAATGGCTTCTCCCTCTCGTTCTCTCTCTTGCTCAGTGTGTCACATGTTTAGTTATTCCTCTGCCTCATTTAGTGATAATGGTACCTGTACTAAGTGTAGTTTATTTGCTGCGTTGGAGGCGAGGCTTAGTGATTTGGAGGCTACGATCCGCACCTTGCAAACCAAACCAGTAGCTTCGCTAGCTAGCCAGCCCCCATTAGCCGGTGCGGGTCGACTGAGAGCAGCTCCCGAGCAGTCGGGAAACCAGGGAAGTTGGGTGACTGTTCGAAGGAAGCATAGTCCTAAGCAGAAGCCCACGGTTCACCACCCACCCGTTCACGTTTCCAACAGATTTTCCCCACTCAGTAACGCACCCACTGAGAAACCAACTCTAGTAATTGGCAGCTCTATTTTGCGAAACGTGACATTTTCCACACCAGCGGCCATAGTCAAATGTATTCCTGGGGCCAGAGCGGGCGACGTGGAATCAAATTTAAAGCTGCTGGCAAAAAGTAAACGTAAATACAGTAAGATTGTAATTCATGTCGGCGGTAATGACGTTCGGCTACGCCAGTCGGAAGGAAGGAACATGTAACTGTAAACGCAATAAATGTTTTTGACACTGAATTTAAAAAGTTTACATTTAGAAATGAAATATCAAATGCCAGTTTCATTTTATTATGGTCCAAAAATGCCCATACAAGTATGGGAAAATGCAAATTCAAATTGGATTATTGCATTTTCATTTAGAATTTTACTTAAGTAGACCACATGTCTGTTGAAAATTATAACGGTATTGTAGATTTCCAGTTTAATTTTAATGAAGCTTCCTTACTCTAGTTTAATAATAACTGCAACTAAGATTAAATTAATCAGTGTTGCTTCAAGGCAACATTTGCATTTTAGCAATTTTCTATGATTTAACTATCAAATAAAGCACATTTAATCATTAAAAATGAAGCTTTACTCACCTTTTATTTTGAGATTTGGCTGGTTCAGAAGTGAGGGCTGCTGTTACTGATTTTTGCAGATTCCAGTTTTCTCTCTGAACTATAATTGACAGCATAGAAAATACAAAAATCAGCTTCTCTTTGAGGGGAATTTTTTTTTCAGACTAATTTCATTCCCTGGCCGACTCATTGGTGATTTTTTTTCTTTTTTAATAGACAAGGACAAGTTGTTTTCAGATCATTTTGCTGAGGAGGAATAGTTGAGCTGAGCAGTGTGACAGAGTCTCAAAAGGATTCAATTATGGCCTGCACAGAATCATGAGACAAATTAAAGCACTGCTGTTGGTTCCTTAGCATCCTGCCTCTGTAAAATATTACATTGTAACTGGGGATGCATTGTGTAAACGCCAAAAATGGGAATGCTGCCCTGAGGCAACGCCAAACCTTAGACGGTTAAGAAGGGGATGAGATTGCCATGGTGACTATGAGCGTGATATTTGCGCTCTGGTAGAAAAAACAGTAAACTGTATGACGTCTCAAATGTTGCATTGTGAAAACTATCAAAGCCATTTATTCAGCTTGAAACAGGTCAAGCCCCCTGGGGCGCAATGGGGAGCGACAGGGATAATTAACGGGAAGTACAGAGGTACGTATGTCTAATGAGCACAGTCTTATGACAGCACACAGCTCATACTCCGACTGATAATTTAATGGGTGCAGCTTTGTGTCTGCAGTGGACCTGCAGGTTGAAATCATGATTATTGACAACATTAGAACGAGTAACACATATTTGAATGCAATGGTGGGAACTAGCATGATGAGGTCCTCCCCTGAGGCCCTTTGTAACAGCGTTACGCCTCTGAATTGTTCTGGACATAACACACCTTTGGATCTGACAAACCACTTATTGTTTGGAATCAAAATCGGAGATAAAATGTGTCCAACCAGGCCCATTGATGTTGAGATGAAACTGTAGCAGACTTGCTAATGGACAGTCCTGCTTTCAGGTCAATATAATATTGCTGCCGTTTTGAGCTTGGTTATATTTTCCTGTATGTTATTTGTCTTATAGGTTCCTGTTTTATTCTTAAATTTTCCTGCCTGTGTCCTGCCCCACCCTGACGGCATTAAACTGTCTTGCTGACCTAAACGCCCCCGCCCCCGCCCCCCAGAGGTGCTGCGACAAGAACGTGCTGTTGTCACAGTTACAGTTGGTGGTAGGAATAAAAACTGCTCTTACATCATCCCCAGCACATTTTTTCACTTTGTCATAAGCTATCCATTTTTCCTTATATTTATAACCACAGGAACATATATCTGTGTGTTTCTCATGATGGAGGTAACTGACATGCAGCTGGTTCATTTTGTGCAGAAGTTGAGTCAAACTGTGCATCAAATACTACTTTTCAGGGGCGGAAAGTCTAGCCAAGTTGGAGAGCCTTTCAACTCCACATACCCAAGAGCTACAGTCACAGGCTGCAGAAGTGAGCGCAGAGTAATCTGGACACATGCGCCGCCACCACATCTTTCACAGGAAGGAGAATTAACGGGGAAAGTGACTCATACATGCTGACTGATATGCAATGTTGATACTGATATTAGAGAGTTAAAAAACATTTATTGGACGATATTGATAACATGTACGCTGATAAAAAATATACGCTAATAAAAAAAAAAAATCAGTGAATAGGCCAATATTGGCCGAAAATATTGTTCAACCAATGTATTGGTCAGCCTCTCATTTTTACAAATACTGTTGTTTGTCTTATATTTGTATTGGTTGGTGTGAAATATTCGGATCTGAAGTTTTTTGTAATAAATTTGCAAAGCTTGACTTATACTTTTGAGTGCCAGTTAAACTTTTTTCTTCTTCATATGTTGACAGTTTAGCAATAAAAGATCATGTATGTGTGTATTCCAGTTAAGAGTGAGGAAAGCAGACCTGATTTGATAGAAAACATTTTATTTTTCACATCCTAAAAAGATTTAACTCGGCGCTTCACACTGTTCCAGCAAGCGTGGCACACATTTCAATAGAGAGACTCAAGACTCATGTCACTGGAATTACATGTCTTTTGCAATAATAAGAGACATGTAATTTTGTACATTTTGTGAATAATTTTGTAATTTGTAATTTTAACTATACAACAAACCACTTATTTCATAAAGACTGAATATGAGTAGCTCCGCATGCCTTCATGAAAACACGCGCCAGACCTTTAATAGTTTGCTGTTATTTTCTATCTTTGTGGTGAATTTGTGTTGAAAGCAAAGGAAATAAAACAGATTTTATAAAAGGCTACTAGAAGGTTACAGCTGTGTGTGAGGAACAAAAGTCACAATCCAAGTGCGACTCGGCCAGAAACGATTAAATGAGTGCCCTTTTTTTTGGCTCCCGGCGCGGAGAATAAATGCATGTAAAACGAGAAGACTTACCTCTGAGGTTTCGGATCCTCCTGAACAAGTCCAGAAGGGACAGATGCGACTTTCCAAACTGTAATATGATCATGCACGCATTTAAGGAGATAAATGAGACCAAATTGCAAAGAGGAGCGGCGCATGAATGTGGCACATTCTCTGTCCTCATGCAAGCCTCCAACAAACCCTGCATCAGCTGCTGCTCACCTGCGGCTCGGTCCTCCGGAGCAGAGGCCACGCCCCCTGGCGACGGGAGGCAACACGTCACACAAACGAAGCAACTGACTTACTCAAGGTTTTCATCTGTTTGCGTGTAATTGTGAACCATCAAACAACAACAAAAATAATGATAATGTAATGTAATGCGATGCTAGAGTCTGTTGGGGCCCTGGGCAAACATTCACAAAGGGGCCTCTCTGAGTGTTAATCCCCATTCTGTTATAGCCAATCTGACACCAACATGACTTTTCTCATTTCGACGCTCTGCCTGCTAAATTAAACAACGGCAATCAACAAACACTGTAATTTTCATTAGCCGCTCCACTTACCACTTTCTTGTTTTCTTTTTTCACTCCCTGAGAACAACCCCTTTTTATTTGCCTTTAGTGAATTGGCTCAAAAATAAAACACACCCATGTAGACCTTGGTGTGCACTGAAAAATACTTTTGTGGAGTCATTTATGCACCCACTGAGAAACCAGCTCTAGTAATTGGCAGCTCAATTTTGCGAAATGTGGAATTTTCCACACCAGCCACCATAGTTAAATGTATTCCCGGGGCCAGAGCTGACGACGTGGAACCAAATTAAAGCTGCTGCCAAAGAGTAAATTCTCTAAGATTATTCACGTCACGTCACGTCGGCGGTAATGACGTTCGGCTACGCAAGTCGGAAGTGAGGAAAATTAATGTTGAGTCGATGTGTGCTTTTGCCAAAACATTGTTGGACGTAGTTTTCTCTGGGCCTAACCTGACCAGAGACGACATGTTTAGCCGCATGTCGTCATTCAACCGCTGGCTGTCCAGCAAACGACGTGGGGAACTTTCTGGGGAAGACCTGGTCTAATTGGGAGAGACGGCATCCATCCTACGTGGGAAGGAGCTGCTCTCATTTTTAGAAATATGGCCAGATTTATTAGTCAGCCAAATTGACAATTCAGATTTGAGGCCAGGAAGCAGAGTTGCAGTCTTACACGCTTCTCTGCGCTTCCTTTAGAGTCATCCACCTACAACCCCATAGAGACTGTGTCTGTCCCCCGTCCACATAAATTCACTAAATTCACTAAATCAAATAACAACGGTTCACATAGGAACTTATTAAAAATCAACGCCACTGATGAGGCAGTTTACAAAGAAAAGAGACTTAAATCTGGACTCTTGAATATCAGATCCCTATCATCTAAAGGTGTATTAATAAATGAGCTTATATCAGATAACAATATTGATTTATTCTGCCTTACTGAAACTTGGCTGTGCCAAGACGAATATGTAAGTCTTAATGAATCCACTCCTCCCAGTCACATTAACACACACATTCCCAGAGACACTGGCAGAGGTGGTGGAGTTGCAGCCATTTTCAATTCTGCCCTATTAATAAACCCTAAGCCCAAACAAAAATTTAGTTCATTTGAAAATCTCATTCTTAGCATTTCCGATCCAACCATGAAAACTCCAATTATGTTTGTTATAGTGTATCGAGCACCTGGACCCTACACTGAATTTTTATCTGAATTTTCAGAGTTTCTCTCAGCTTTGGTCCTCAAAACAGATAAAGTCATTATTGTAGGTGACTTTAATATCCATGTAGACATTGAAAACGACAGCCTTGGTACGGCATTTCTCTCACTATTAGATTCATTCGGCTTCTGTCAGTGTGTACAAGAATCAACACACACTTTTAATCACACCCTTGATCTTGTTCTGACATATGGCATTGAAATTGAGCATTTAAATGTCTCTGCGCAAAATCTGCTTTTATCAGATCATTATCTTCTAACATTTGAATTTCTGCTCATCAACTATAAACCAAGAGTCACTAGTTATTATAGCAGATGCATATCTGAGGACACTGTTGAAAATTTTAAAGAAATTATTCCCTCTGCATTAATTTCAGTGCCATATCCCAAAATAACAGAGGAGTCATATCTTAAATTTAGCCCCTCCCAGCTTGATCACCTTGCCGATTTCACTGCCGGCTCTCTACGTGCTTCACTCGATTCCATTGCCCCAGTTAAAAAGAAAACAAAACCAGTAAAGAGACTAGCTCCGTGGTATAATCTTAACACTCGCAAGTTAAAACAGAAAACTCATAAACTTGAAAAGAAATGGCGTTCCACTAAACTGGAAGAGCCACACATGGCCTGGCAGGATAGCCTTAAAGTATACAGGAAGGCCCTTCGCCGAGCAAGAAAAGACTACTATTCAGCGTTGATAGAAGAAAACAAGAATAAGCCCAGGATCCTTTTCAGCACTGTAGCCAGGCTGACTGAGAGCCATCATTCTATTGAACCATGCATTCCTAGAGCCCTCACCTGTAATGATTTTATGAACTTCTTCAATAATAAAATTAGACTTATCAGAGAAAATATCCTACACTCCACAGATTCCAGTTCAGCAACAGGAATTATAGAGGCTGTTATTAGTCCTGATGTGTGTTTGGAAAGCTTCCATCCAATTGACCTTAAGGAACTAACGACAACATTATCTTCATCTAAATCATCAACCTGTATACTAGACCCCATACCTACTAGGTTGCTCAAAGAGGTTTTACCCCTAATTAGAAATCCACTACTAAACATTATCAATCTATCCCTTGTAACAGGTTATGTGCCCCAGTCATTTAAAGTAGCTGTAATTAAACCGCTCCTAAAAAAACCTACCCTAGACCCAGAAGTTTTAGCCAACTATAGACCAATATCCAACCTCCCCTTTCTTTCAAAGATTCTAGAGAAAGCAGTAGCGAAACAACTATGTGGCTTTCTTCAGTATAATAGTCTATTTGAAGAGTTTCAGTCAGGTTTTAGAAAGCATCACAGCACAGAAACGGCATTGGTAAAAGTTACAAATGACCTCCTCACTGCATCTGATGCGGGACTTATCTCTATACTAGTCTTATTAGATCTTAGTGCAGCTTTTGACACTATCGATCATCACATCTTACTACAGAGGATGGAACACCAAATTGGCATTAAAGGATCTGCTCTAAGATGGTTTAAGTCCTACCTATCTGATAGATATAATTTTGTTCATGTTAATGATGAATCATCAAGATATGACAAGGTTAGTCATGGAGTCCCACAAGGTTCTGTGCTTGGACCATTACTATTTACTCTATATATGCTTCCTGTAGGTAAAATTATTAGAAAGCACTCCATACATTTTCACTGTTATGCAGATGACACACAACTATACTTATCAATGAAGCCAGATGAAACCCATCAGTTAGCTAATCTACAGTCATGTCTTAAGGACATTAAAAACTGGATGTTTCATAACTTTTTAATGTTAAACTCTGACAAAACTGAAGTCATTGTGCTGGGCCCCAAACACATTAGAGACTCATTATCCAGCAACATAGTTAATCTGGATGGCATTGCCTTGGCCTCCAGCACCACTGTCAGAAACCTGGGTGTTATCTTTGACCAGGAGCTGTCTTTTAAATCACATGTTAAACAGATTTCAAGGACCGCCTTCTTTCACCTCCGTAACATTGCTAAAATCCGGCACATCCTGTCTCAACAAGATGCAGAAAAACTAGTTCATGCGTTTGTTACTTCCAGGCTGGACTACTGTAATTCTTTATTTTCAGGTTGCCCTAACAAAATTTTAAAAACTCTTCAGTTAATCCAAAATGCAGCAGCGCGTGTACTGACTAGAACTAATATCAGAGACCATATTTCCCCCATACTGGCTTCTCTGCACTGGCTCCCCGGTTAATTTAGAATAGAATTTAAAATCCTTGTTCTCACCTACAAAGCTATTCATGGTCAGTCACCATCTTATCTTGAACAGCTCATAGTACCCTATCGCCCATCCAGAACCTTACGCTCCCAGGATGTAGGGTTATTGGTGATCCCAAGAATTTCCAAAAGTAGAATGGGAGGCAGAGCTTTCAGCTATCAAGCTCCTCTCCTGTGGAACTATCTTCCAGTCTTGGTACGGGAGGCAGACACACTCTCTGATTTTAAGAGTAGGCTTAAAACCTTCCTTTTTGATAAAGCTTATAGTTAAGGCTGGCCTATCTAGCCCTTAGTTATGCTGCTATAGGCTTAGGTTGCTGGGGGAACACTCCATGATTCACTGAGCTTTCTTCTCTCCCCCCTCTGACTCCGACTCCTTCTCTGCTCCTGTAAATGTCCATATCCTTACACTAACTTTACTTCTTCCCCGGAGTCGTTGTGCTTTACCATCCTGCAGGTTTTTCTAGGTCGCGGTGGGAGGTGCTGCTGTGGTCCTGCCTGATGCCCCCTGGCCACATTAGGAAAGGAGATCCTGTGACTTGGATCCTGTGACTTGGATCCTAGGCTGGATTTCCAAGTGCAAATCGGGATCCACAGATCACAATGGCTTCTGGATCAATAGACTACACCTGCTTCTGGATCACTACACTTCACATATCCCTGGATTTTACAGATTCTACATACTCTTGGACTCAGCAACACTCAGATCTTGCTACATGGAGTAAAATGACTCCTGGACCAACAGAGTCCATCTGCATCTGGATCACTAGACTTTCCATACATCCGATTTTATAGAATCCACAGACTCTGGGACTCATGGATGTTTTATGCATTCTAAGTGAACTGTTATTATCATGTTTTTGTGTTCTGTACAAGTGACATTTATTGCACGTCTGTCCATCCTAGGAAGAAGGATCCCTCCTCTGTGGCTTTTCCTGAGGTTTCTTATTTTCCCTGTTTAGGGTTTTTTAAGTTTTTCCTCACCCGGTTCGAGGGTCTAAGGGCAGAGGATGTCACATCTGTACAGTTTGTCAAAGCCCAGTGAGATAATGTGTAAATTGTTATTTCGGGCTATACAAATAAAATTTGAATTTGATTGATTGATTATTCATGCAATATATTTACCAAGTGCCTAGTTCATTGTTAGCAACTGCTAGATAGATCATTTCATGGTCGCATATTCACAGAGAACGAAATTTGTTAAGAACATTAATAAATACTCTAAAAAAAAGGACACTTAAGATGGACATTTAAAAACTTAGAAAACATGCATTTCATGAAATCACTGTGTAGTTAATGTGTTGTTTTGTTTAAAAGATAAATTTAGCTGAAATGTGATGTATTGGTGAGGAAAGAAAAGAGAATATTTTGACCATGTAAAGTTTATTTACATGAGAAAATACAAGAAAAAGGAAACCAGTCATAAAGACAGAAAATTTGGAGGTTTTAGAGTAAAATGAATTCTGCTTGAAAAGGCTAATGGAGAGACAATGTTGCACTGTGTCATTCTTTTCATCCTGTTTCAACAGGCCTTTACCAGAACCTCCCGATTGCCGTATTCTAACCTGTTCATGGGTTCTCACACCGAGACCTGTAACAGACTCATATGAACTCAAACATTCTTAGTAAACTGTTGTCATGTTATTGTGTTCTGTACAAGTGACATCTATTTACGTCTGTCCGTCAGAACAGAGCAGTTAACTTTGACTATTTTTCCCTGACTCTGGATGACAGCTGGGGTGCACGTGACACTGCCCAGCGACTCATCTTCTTACGTGGAATCACTGCAGACTTCAAGATCACGGAGGAGCTGGCAACCATGCAGTCAATGAAAGGGACAACAACAGGGAATTATTTCTTCACAGAGGTTGGACCTGCAGTCTGACACTCTTCTGGCTGAGCACCTAAGGTCAGTCCCACTGCTTGAGTTCTACTCTACACTCTAAAAGGAGAATCCTCTTTGATCTACACCACAATTCATAAATTTACATAAATATTTACAGAATATCCTTATACTTATGATTACCAGTAGCAGCTAATCAAAATATATAATTCACTGCTTTTTACAATGGGAGAAAATTTATATTGAGCTGAATTAAGTTCAAGTTATCGTTGGTTCGGCCCTCCAACACAGCTCATATTTTTCATGTGGCCTCCTGTAGAAATGAATTGCCCACCCCTGGTTTAAGGGCAGGGGGTGTCACATCTGTACAGTTTGTCAAAGCATGAGATAATGTGTAAATTGTGATTTTGGGCTATACAAATAAAATAAAATTTGATTTGATTTGATTTAATTTATATATAAATCCCAACATGCATGAGACAACAATGAGACATACAATGAGACTGGATGGGGTAAAAGTTAGCACATGTTATTGTCACTCAGATAGTCCTCTAGCAATGTGAGGACACACAAATCTGAGCTGCCATCATGCAGAAATACAGACTGTGTACAGAGTGTCGTTGTATATATGTAATATTTATTTTTGCATTAATCTGACCACTTCACAAATTCCCAAAATGATTTTTCTCACTGAAGAATATTGTTTAAAAAAGTTCAATTGTTAGAAAACATTTTATATCTTCATTTAAAATCTTGCTCCAGCCTGTGAATTAACCCTTCTGTTTTCAATGAAATTACCTTTTCTTTTAGTAGTAAAAAATAAAAATAAAAAAATAATTCCTTCATGGCCCTGTAATGACCTGCATTTAATTCTGCACGTTTTTCTCATCGGTTCTATGAATGTGTTATTTTAGCCCCGCCCCTCACCTGCAGCCAGAGTGAGCCGGTGCTTACCTGCTCCGCCATCTTCTGACTTTTAAACTAGTCTTCCATGCACAGTGGCTGTTTCTAACATTGGAGTTATTCACCCATACTTGTTTGAAACTCAGACGGATTCACAGGAAGAAGAAGAGGAGGAGCCATTTGTACAAGGTCACCTACAAGTTTCTTTACTACAATGTTAAATTCCGTGGGTGGTCAGAATTTATTTTTATGAATCTGTCATTGGTGGATTTTAGAATGAAAACAAATCCTCAGCCATGATGTCGACTGCTTATTTTGGTCATGATGTGAGTTGAAGTATTAAAAAACAAAAGCATACAGACATGTTAAAAACATGGTTTTCATGTTATGGGGAGAATGATGAACTGGGACTTGACATGAGAATGTAGTTTACTGAGAACTGTCTCTGGCTTTATTATTTTCGGACTTTACACAAATCACATGTGTCAGGTGAATAAGTAAACTACTAGTTTAAAAAATTTCTATATGATGATAACACAGTCAGTTGTTGGCTTTTTGTCACAGAACTCCACCTGGAACCCTTGTAGGCGAGACGTTGTATTTAATTAAACTGAAAAAAAGTCTGAGCCAAAATACAGACTGACCAGTTCTGAAATTTGGTGTCAACAAAAGTCTCCCCCTGGCAAAACAAATGTCCAGATTCAAAAATGTATACTCAGGAATAATACTCACAAATTAGGAAAAGCCAGGGAAGAGAGGCACAGGCACAACACAGACACAAAAAAATGCACAAGGAAGGTTGAGATAATTAGACACACCAGGGTGGGGCAGACAACTAGACACATGTGAAACACAAGAAGTAACAACATGGGAGAACACAAGGAAGGTGACAGGAAACTCAACACAAACACTAGAGACAAAGGTAACACAGGAGAAACACTAGAGACCCAAATGACACACTAGACTTAAAACTGTTCAGAGAAAACTTAAAATGAACTAGAAATAATAAATCAGAACGAGAAACTCAAACAGAAAACCATAAAACTCACAACCATGACAGGAGATTTACTATTCTGCATCAGAGGCTTGCAGGAAATAATGTCTTTTAAGTGAAGTGGATAATATGTGTTCTGCTATTTCTTCTGCTCTCAGACCTTTCACACATGAAGACATGAAGGTGCTTTAGTGCCATTGACCCTATTGAAAGCATTCGTTTACCATTGCAGTGGCCAGGGTTGTAAGAACTGTACATCCTATGTACATCCTTTGACTGAGCCATTCCATCTTTGTGAAATACATGCATACGTTTTTGAAAGGTAAGCAGGAAGCTTCAGGGTACCAGGGGTCAGGAAAGCCGGGGACTATCAGACTAATCAGGAGATGTTGCTGGAGGCTGACAAAATCCAAATCAATCCGGCCAAAAGACAGGTGTCTAAATTGTGCCTCAACAGCTTTAGGGGAAAGCTCAACAAAATAATCTGTCAGGCCTCACTCATCAGCGAACCTGAGGAATTCTTTAGCTACTTGCTTTCAGATAAGTATGTTGTCACCTACTTTACTTTCCTCAGCCTCAAAGTGGCTATGGTTCAATGTATATACAGCGATCTGTGTCTTTATCGCTGCGTTCACCACCACCTATGGGTGATTAAAACTGTAAAGTTATTTGCAAGAGCTGCAGGAGAGTGTTCTCTACTATGACATAGACAGCCTAGTCTAAATGATGAAAGAGGGGGGGATATAATTGGAGTTGATAAAATACCCGGGACAGCTGACGGACGAGCCGGAGGGTGGCAACATTCAATTATTGTATTTGCCGCGGCTGGTCCTGAAAGTTATGACTATCAAACTAGAAATGAAAAGAGTAGTGTTGCGCTTGAAAAGCACTCAGATGCCGGAATGTTGTGAAACTGTTTACTTTGACAGCGTCAAACAGTGGAGGGATATATTCAAAAACATGGAAGAACCAACAAAAACAAAAAACTATGAGTATGTGATTTATGTTAATTACCGGTAATTAACTGTAAAATAAAAAAAATCTAACTTGTAAACGGACTGTTGTAAACTGTTCCCTCCACACGTCCACCCCCCTTCTCACTGCCAGAGAGAGAGAGACAGAGAGAGAGAGAGAGAGAGAAGAAAAAGAAGAAGGAGGAGGAGGAGGAGGAAGAAGGGGAGCCGGTGCAGGGTGTGATTGCAAACACCAGAAAAGTGTGATAAAAAGGGGTTTAGTCTTAAAAATCTCTCAGTTTAGAGAAAAAAAAAACTTTGGAGTTGGGTTACAACCCAGCATGTAGGCCAAGGGGGAAAATGTGCGGATTGTATGTTGACGATCTCTGACCCTGTTGTAAGAAATGTCAGCATTAGGAATGTACTTTTGAGCGCCGGGTTGAGATGATCCATGAGCATTTTAGGACGGTCATAATATCCTCCCCAACTAAATTTCATACTGACCAACAAGGGGTATTCCACCTCTTCCTCCTCCACCTCCTCCGCCTTCCTCCTCCCCCTCCTTTCCTGCTCCTCTTTGTCAGGGGTCATTTTGGCGAGTTCAAAATAAGCTAAATCCCTCTGTAAATTAAACCACGTATGGGGGTAAATGATTTCACAGACCCACTTCCCATTGTCCTTTCAGTTCTATGGCTTTAGCCAGATTCACTGTGAAAAGAGAACTTATTATTTATAAACGCATCCTTACTAGCATTGGGGGGCAAAGTGAAATAAAACCACACCTGGAGGGACCTGTCCATGATGTAGACTGGGAGGGGGGGAGAATAAACAAATGAGAGGCGTTGTCACTGTGTTTACAAACACATGGCTCAGACAACCGTCCATCTCGTCGGTCAGAAGCCCCAACTGGTGAGTCAACTGCTGAGGAGAAAGAGGAGGAGGAACAACAGGAAGAGGTGGAGAAAGATGTTGATGTCGTAGGTGAAGGCAGTGGTGTAGGTGGCCGTTGGGGTGATGAAGGCGACGATGGCAAGTCAGGTATAGGTGACAGAGAAGGTCCAACACCATGGAGCATTTTCAGATAGGTGGTATTTTAGTTTGAGATACAGATCTTCTTACCCTAATGGTCCTGAGCGGCAGTGAAGGAGAGCGGTTGAACAGAGTCTCTGGATAGCCAAACGTGGTAGGACGCACGGGTTGGTAGATGCACGATGAGCCGCGTGGTAGCCCAGGCACCTCCGCTGGGTAAAGCCCATTCAACCTGAAGAGGAGTGTTAGAAGGTGTCACGATTCCATATAAAAACAAACACCGTTTCTTAGGGGTGTGGCCTGTTGTTAGATTATGACAGGTCGCCACAGGTTTTGTGTTTGCCATTATTCATCTTTTTTTTTTTTTTTTTTTAATCAGGGTTTCCTTAAGTACTCTTCTCTTTGCTAGAGTAAAACTCCCCCCTTTCCCTCCTCCTCATGCATGCTTATTGGTCAGAATTCCTGCCCTCTCATGAAGGTTGAGCTTGAATAAATTCAAAAATTGAAATTTTAAATTCAACTGTTCTCACAAGCAGCTGAAATATATGGATCAGTGATAGAACAGCTCTCTACCGTTGTCCATGCTTTTCATTGTGAGCTGGTGTGCATGAAATGCTCTCAGGGAGGTAACAGTAAAATGTTATAGAGGGACTAACCCTATGTTTTCACATTAAAAAGACTTTTATTGACCTGTTCTCAGTTCATCACATGAAAGGGGGATAAAGTGACGATATAGAAAAACATTTGGGAATGGGACAGTTTTTTGCAGTGGTCATATATCCAACCAGTGACTTCTCGGTTGTTTTTACTCCATGTTTGGAAGTGTTTTACTACATCTTTCACTTCAACAGATGACTTTTTGTCAGTTCAACACGGGTCTGGTGGTGGTGGCGGGAGAAGATATTTTGAGAGTAGAAAGATTTCTGGTACAAAAGTAGACTATGGGGTAAGGTTCCCACATCGTGTCCTGCACTTTATCACTGCTGTTATGTTGTGCTCAAAGTCTATTTATTTTTACAGAACGTACACACACGTCACACGTACAAAGGCAAAACTCTGTCGGAGTTGCTTTGACCTGTCCATCTGCTCTCGATGACTCAAGGACTGAGAGTGAAGGGGAGAGGAGGTGACTGTGAAGGAGGAGGAGGAGGACTCACACCTAGATGCAATGTTTCTACTGCTGCTGCTGCTGCTGCCGCAGATGTTAACTCCAGGACAGTCAGAAACACTTCTGGATTCATTTTCACATTTGTCAAGTATTTTGATGTAACCGCCCCCCTGCCTATCAGGGCATCTCATTGGATGAAATTCAACGCCCCATTACTACGTCATTGCTTACGTGTATGCGAACCCCCCACAACTCGAACCCATTAACCCTCAACCCCGCCTCTCCCTCCCTCCTTCCCTACCCGCCTCATGACCCCAGTCAAGGGTCAAACGGCGACCTGTCAAAAAACTTGACGAAAGGTGGATTATATATCTCTCTAGCCTGCAATGTATAGTGTAATTTCCCAGCATTTATGGTGTAATTTGGTTCCTGTCGGTGACAAACACTAATCACATGGAAGTACATGGAAGTAAAAATTAGGTACATTTTACTGTAATTATTTTCAATGTACCGGCCACCTTCTGGTAACTCTGAAAGAACGGGGGAAAAAAATTATAAATCATACAGCAATTATAATTATGGGGTACAGTAGCTAATATAGAGCCCATCCATTGAGGAATTAGAGGTAACTCAGGAAAATGCACTATAAAACGTGGGCTGTATTCCAGTGTGTAGCCAGATGTTGACATAAAAATGCTGATCACGATGAAATTTTCTTCCATTCCAGAAAAATTGACAGACAAGACATCAGTTTTAGTTAATTGTGATACTCCATAATAAATTAAAAAATGTCCCGTCTCTTTAATTTTTTTTTTCAGGCTTCCCGTCCTCAAAACAGTGCACCATGATGGGTGAAGATTTGACTGAAGTTGGACGAAGATATAATCCGTGTTATGTGAGGCAATACATCACATATGAATTAATAATGTTGTTTTCCTGTTTTTGTATTGGCAACGTTTCCTATGAAACAACTAGATTTGCACTCAGTAGAGAGCATACTTCCAACAAGGCAAAACAGTCCTCTTAAATTAAAATTCATGGTTCCGTATCAAACTTTAATGATCTTTCTTGGCCCATTGCCCTTCTTCTCACCAAGTTTCATTGAAATCCATCCAGTAGATTTTGTGTTATCGTTCTGCCAGCCAAACCAAAAAATACAGAAAAATAATCAGAAAAGCAAAAAAAGTAAATCAAGTCTTCTACCACATCCAGTGATGAAGAGCAACATCGTTTTGTTTGCTCTACAAAAATGTGCAGTTGGAATCTTTTATTAAGAGCTGATGGAAAATTTCAGAACTTCAGATATGAAAATTTCAAAACATTTGTTGAAAAGTTCACCTATTGTGATAGATGTCGGTGTCTCACAGTCGGACCCATTGATTCAGGCTGCAGCTGTTATCAATAATAAAAACTTTCACTGCTCAAGTATTAAACTCCAGAGTGAGAGAAGAGTCTTATAAAGGTTCATGTTTCCGTACAGAAAGACGTCAAGACTCAGTATTTCACAGATCTTTCTTGTCCAATCACTCGATCATTTTATGATATCTGTCATTTTACAGTATTTACTGGAGTTTTTTTCAAGATTTAATTTTATTTTCCTTGTATAAAATACCTATTTTCACACTGGCCAGACCAAAACAAAACAAGACAAGCTCACCTCCACTGAAGCGCAACAGTAGTGGTATGACATAACCCAGATACCTTCCTCCTAATGCTCCTGCTCCTGGCAGCATGTATCAAAGGCATTATCATAACTTTTCAGGCATGTCCTATAATGCTCAAAACGGATTTAGATCTGGAGAATTTCCAGGCCACATCGACACTTAAAGTGCTTTGTCGTGTTCATTTGGCAGTTCCTGAGCAGTCTTTGCTGTGTCGCAGCACAGTCATCAGGGTGTTCAGGTGCAGTGGGGGGGTCTGCTTGGTTCATGTATATTCGTAGCAGTCTGACTATTCACAGCTTGCAAAAGAAGCAATAAAATCAATTCTAAAAGTCACAGGTAGCTGAATGGCAGCGAGCCAGCTGTGACTGCTGTAATCTGTTGGCTTCTCTTGGTGCCTGCTGAAAACCTGGCAGTAGCATTTTGTATCAGCTGGGGTCTTTGTGTATTTCGCTGGCTTACACCAGAATAAATAGCGCCGCTGTAGCCCACTCTGGCCTTCATAAGTGCACACATGACCTCTTGTAAATCTGCAAGAAAGACTGTCGGTAAGTGGCAGGTGGCAAGTGGACACTTCCTGGCCAGCACAGGAAACAACAAATGGTTCACGGCAGAACAGCGTAACAAAGCGCGCATGATGACATGATGTGTTGCTTTGAAGATGTCTTATTGATTACATAGAATGGAATCAAATCTATTAAATTGTTTTCTTTCTACTATTTTCTATTAATGTTCCATTATTGCATGTGGTTGTAAAATGCAGCTTTTAATTTTACATTGCAAACTTAAAACAAACGTTAAAGTCCATATCAGCTTTTCTAGTCACATCCCGGTAGGTTTTCCCAAATTATCAGCTTCTTATTGTCAATGTCAGCCTAAATGAGGCGTTTAAGGGGCTATGTAACATCCAGCTGTAAATTGGCGTCGTGGAGCACCAACCAGCTGGTGTCAACTGCTAACTGTTGAAGTGAATTCACATCTGATATCTGGCTGTTCAAAGTTGCATTGAAGCATAATTTCTCCTGAGCTGTCGCTTTTTTGAGCTGTTCGAGATTAGGGAGACTGTCGATCTCCTCGTAGTGTAATTGGGTAGGGGGTGTATGGTGGGATGGGGTAGTGTCCTCCAGATGTAGGGTGACCAGTGTTTTTGAAAAGGGATGGACATTGATTTAGTATAGCCACCGGGGCCTTTTTCCTTTTTAGTGTTTCTTGTCTCGTGTGTTTTAGCTCAGATGTTATACATGTCTTTATTTATTCTGTCTCTAAATCTCCCTGTTTGCTGTGGCTTTTGCTTTATTCTGTCAAAGCACCTCTTAAACTGAGTTTCTTAAAAAGTGCTCTATAAATAGCATTATTATTAATGTCGTTGTGCTGGTGCCATGGGGGTATGCGTGATCTTCAAGGGTGTCTTGGGCAGACGGTTTGTGGGAAGTTGCATCCAGATGGATGCCAGGATCAGCGGTTTCCAGCAGGATTTTGCAGCGTAGCTGTCAGTGGTCTTAATGTTATGCCAGACTGGTGTAAAAAAAAAAAATAATAAAAGACAGATAAGATTAAATTCATATCTATAGAAGCCGTGAAGCACCTGAAATGAATAAACAGCTCAGGTAAAGTCAGGATGTGTTCTGAGGTGCTGAGGACACTGACTCAGGCTGACTGAGTTCCTCGGGCGTGTCGTTCCAGAGTCCCGGGGCCCCGAAGGCAGAGGCTCCATCTCAGAATGTTGCAGTGGCCAAAGCTTCTGAATCTCTAAAATCAAAAGCCAATCTTATTTTAGCAATGTTTCTAGGGTGGTACATAAAAAACGTAAAAGACACAAATCAACGGGATCACAGACACTGTAACGACGCTGGTCATCACTGCACCACTGCAATCACAGTCGACGTCAGCTTGACTTAAAAAATGAAAAATGAAGCCGCTTCATCAATAGATGTTTTCACTTCAATGTTTTTATTTATCGCGCAACGTAAAACAATATTGTGGGTTTTTTTTTCAAACCACATACACTATGTATTCACATAATACACCATACAGCTACAAAGAGAGAGAACAAAAACACGTCTTCTTTTTTTTTCTTTTCTTTTTTTTTTTTTTTTTTACATACTGCATCCTTGACATGAAAATAATGAACCAAGAACAATCCTAAAACTCAAAAAGGAATGTAGCTGCCAGTTGTGTAGGTTCACCCTTTGCTGTTCTGTTTTTGGATGGGCAGGGGTCCATGTCTTTTGTCCCAAATTTGCAGATACAATGAGGCATTCATTAGACGTCTAAATGTGAGATGCACACGTGAGTGAGAGAAAGACGAAATATACAAGGTGTTCAGAGCGAGGGGGTAAGGAAGTGCATGACTAAAGTGAAGAAAGGGGGCGGTACACAGTTAGTCTCGTGTTAGCATTCAGTTCCGCCAACATGTACAACATACTCATTGAAACGTTATTTCACTACCCAGATAACAGTCTCTACATAACATGATTTTATATCTCATCCTAGTTTGAACCGATTCAAGTACAAATGGAATGGATATTCGTAGAGAAGGTCATTACCAGAGAGCTCTTGAGTTTGGAAAGAGATGCAGCCTTGTAGCAAAAGACTTTTCATGAAGTCAGCACCAGGGCAGCTTCCCCTTCACCTGAAGCTGAAGGAATCAAAAGTTTGCCTCTCTTGACATTCAGAGAGCTCACAAAAATATGTGTGGTTATCATTACCCCTCTTTGTTTTTGTTTCTTTTTTACACAGTGAATTTTGTGAATAGCATCATAGCACCAGCTGACCAAGCCCCCACCCCCACCCACTGTATCATCAGCACCGGTTGTTAGGAAACTGTGTGTGCGTATGTGCACCATGCATTATGCTTACAAGGTATAATTGGTCTATACTGATCCGGATTCTTGGACCTGTGATGTGTTTATCAGGACAAACTAAGTGGGGGGGGGGTGCCGAACGCTGTGTCAGTGTCTAACAATGAAAGATACATGTAAATAGGCAGGGACCATTCTCTGACCTGACAGTCAAAGACAAAAAAACACCTCTTAGTGTGCACATACTCTGGATGCAGTCCTGGAGGCCGACAGATAAAACACGTTGGGACGAGTCAACTCTCTTTGACGTCTGATCTTTCTGGAAACTGAATGCAGTGACCTGGAAGGAGTCGTCAGAGATATCGAACAAAGCGCAACTACCCCTCGAACGGATTAAAAATATGAGAAGTAATGTGAGCTCTAAAGGAGCTGGTAGATCGAAGTTAGCAAGCCATGCTAAGCTAAGCCTACAAACAAGAGAGTAAGCTTATTTCAATCCACCTCAAACACCAATCAGCACACTTCAGGATCATGGCTACCCAGCTTTGCTTTTAGTTTACTGATAACAGATTACTGTTGTTGAGTCCCACATTAATTACAATTTTGGTGTTTTTTTTTTCCAAGCTGAAATTTGAGAAAGCAGTTGTTTGTTGCTGAGACGTTCTCTAGGACTGTCAACACTCTTGTTGTAACATTTCAGAAGGATTCAAACTGAGAAGCTTTTCTAAAGCTTTAAAATTTACGCAGTTCTGAGCAGAGAACTGCAACGTGGAGATCCTCCACTTATTTTCACCGTCGCCAATGGGGAAGTGGAGAAATTTCTTTTCGTGGCGCGAGACAAATGAATTTGTTTTTCCAAAAGTGACAGGTATCTAGCTACACGCTGACGTGGGGTACAGTACTTCTGATAGTGACGCAGCAGTGTTACTGAGCACACACTTACACACAACACACTGGGACCAAGTGTTGTTTACCGTTGTTAAGGGCTGTCAAACTTCAAAATACCCCCCACCCCCCACCCTCCTCGTTCATGGTTTAGTTACTATCCTCAACAGTTAAATAATCTTACCTAAATATTTTAATATTTACATTTTTTATCTCTCTTTTGAGAAAATAAAAAAAAAAAACCTAAGCTTCAAGTCGTCAATAATCGGCTCTTTCTTTACGTCATTAAAATCAAGATTAAAAGTGCTTTTATAAATCTTTTCTCTATGTACAATTTTGTATTAGCTATATAAAAATGATGAAAAAAAGCAATAACATCAAAGACAATCATTATCATCATCACCATGTAGTAATAAATAAGAGTAAAAAAACAAACAAACAAACAAAAAAAAACAGGTTAAAATGAGTATGGAGATCTAGAGCAAAATAAAAAAGGGACATATGCATGGTTCTCTTCCCTCAGTAGCAAGTTGTGATTGTGACCAGTGTCTCTACAGCGTGAGGTAGAGAGCTAGAGAACTTTGGGAGACCTAACGGGGTCTTTTACATATTGAAAAAAGCACCCAGCAGCCGGGAGTTAGCCTGTTTGAGCTTTGTTAGTCGCTCGTTTTCAAGCCTTGCTGCCTTTTGTCACATGTTTGCTTCACTGGACTCGATCCAGGCTCTCAATTACTCTCTCTTTGGCTCTTTTGCACACATACATTTGTGTCATCCTCCATCTACACACAAAGTGAGAGATTGATTGATTCAGTGCACTTGTGTTTATTGCCAACTCCCAGCTGGAATAATCTTCCAAGGTCTCCCTTTAACTCTCAGTGCTGTTTTCTCTGTGACAGGCTCGCCAACATTGCACTGAACGACTGTGCTTTCTCACCCCCGTACTCAGTTAGAGATAAAACTTTGCCCGAAAGGAACTGCAAACTCCTTGAAAAGAATCGGTTTGGAGACCAATGGAGAAGGTGTGACCGTTGGCTGGCTCTGTGGCGCCTGCAAAAGGACACGCCCCACTCTGCTTGAGGATGACAGCACCAATAAAGAGGAAGGAGTGGGCCCTCCACGAGAAATCAAGTGTAATAGGAGAGCACCGAGTTTGTGTAGGAGCACCGAAAGCTATCCCAACACTGTGTCCTTCTGCGCTAACCCAGAGCGGGCTTCCCCAAAGCACCTCCAGACTTCATTCACATTTGTGCCAATACGGGACAAAGATGGGCGTTACTGCTCTGGCGGGGCCCATGCATGGTCAGCAAACAGAGCAAGGGATCTCCCTCTACTGGCCATGGATGGCTAAAGCAGCAAGGCAAAGCACGACTTGATGAAAAGCGCTTGTGGGGGTTCGCTTGTATGCACCACTTTGAAACGACAGTCACTGCTGCCCTCTAGAGTTCACACTTGGAAGTTCTACTTCAAATGTTAAAGGAAGATAAAGTGTCCCACCTGTTTCATTGCAGCTCTGGTTCAAATGACATCTGCACATAGTGTAATTTATTTTAGCCTCTGTGGAGTGCCAGATATGTATGTGTTTTTTTGACCTGCGAATGCATGACAAGGAAAAAAGCATCTGGGGGTAAATTATCATACTTTTCTTTGCATGACGAAGCACTGCACCGAACTCGGAGCTTCTGTCACTCCACATCAGTCAAAATACAAATAAATATTTACCTGCAAACGCCAGTTGAGCCAGATTTGATAGTGAGCAGCTAAGTACAGCATCAAGTGCCATGAAAAGAAGCGGAATGAGAACCAGTCAGAGCTGGAAGCTGAGCACCAGTTGAAAGCTGGAGGGGTGCAGAAGAAGAGGAGGAGGAGCACATTGTCTCACACCAAGAGTCCAATTTTTTTTACCCCCAATGTGGTTTAAAGGACAATTGCACTTGTTTTTCCAATGGGATTATTTTCCTATTGTCTGCCGGATAATGATCTATGCTGTTCCATCCACAGTCACAAAACACACCACAGCACTGCTCTTCCGCTGTATTTGTGTAAACCTTAATTATTACAAGGCTGGTTAACTGGTTACTTAATCGAAAGGAAATTAATTAACAACTATGTTGTTAATCAAATATTCGTTTAAGTCTTGTTTGAGCAAAAATGTCAACCATTTCTTGGTTTCAGCTGCTAAATTGTGAGAACTTGCCAATTTTCTTTGCAATTTGTAATTAATGTCTTCAGGTTTTTAACTATTGGTTGGAGTAAAGAATCAATTTATAAGATATACTTAACACTAATGTCGTAATCTTTGAC
>KV751322.1:8137506-8157753 GCA_001698575.1 Mola mola | reverse complement strand
TTTGACCAAAGTGGGATTACGACCCTCGTAGGTCCTCAGCTTGCGAGGGAAAAGTGCATTGGGGGGGTAGTTGTAGAAGCCATTGTGCATTGGCGGTAGGCTGTGATGGTAACCATTTACTGGGTCCGGTGCAGAGGACTGGCCTGTTGGGGGAAGGCCTCCCCTTGCATAGTAGGCGGGGTGTGGACAGATGTTGTTGAAGGTGTCTGCTGCCTGCACAGGATATCCATTTATTGATCCATTGAAGTTCTCCTTCTTGATGTTTTGCTTCACCTCTTGTTTTATAATTGCTGAATATTTAAAACAAAGAGAAAGTAATAATTAATTTTAATAAGTTTGTGGACTTTTCCTAATATTGGAGCTCTGACTGCATCATAAGCTACCAGACAAGACTCCAAGTCAAACAGTTAAAATAATTAATGTAAATTAAGAGTATCATGAGTAGAAACTAACCTTTATTGTCTTGGGGGTGAGGGGGACCTGTGATGCAGCCCTCGGCCTTGACCACAGACTTTTCTGGCATCTCCCCTGAATGCTGCAGGAGTTTATTTTTTTTCTTCTCTGAGGAAGCCTTCTTGGCCTCCAGTCTGCGCTGCCGGCAGGATTTGGCAGGTTCAGGCAGCTTGCGTACCTCACGTCGGAAAGCTTGAAGCACCTGGATGGCCCCTGTCTGCATCTTGAGACGCTGTCCCTCCTGGCTGCCAAACTCGTCCGTCGGGGAGACCTTGTAAAGAGGCAAAACATGGAGCTGCTCATCCTCAGGAATCTTCTTCACCTCACGGTTGTCCTCTTTAGTTAAAGTACACACCTAAAAGAGACAGGGAGATGAAGAACAGATTGTAAACTGTGCTGAGCTACAAATCTTTAATTCACCAAAATATTACACAAATATTGTTGTATGGAGAGAGATCTTACCACTGTGCAACCATTGTAGAGGTTGTGCTGGTCTTTATGAGCATGGGCACAAAAATCCATGCAAGCCGTCACTCCAGAGAATGGACGGCCTTCCTTCAAGCCCAGCCTACAGTCTGGAGCCTTTGACTCTGTCTGGCACTGAGGAAGAGGATACACTTAACACTTTATTCATTTACATTCATCTTAATGAGAGACCTAAAGCACTTACAATTTACAATTTACAATTAGGTGAATCGGTCTGTATATCTTTTGGTCTTTGGATTTTCCTTTCAAAAACGGGTATCACCCCTCCATGAACTGCCACCTTATAGTCGTTTGGGTGCCTATATGAGCGTAGGAGCTATGTTGTCGGGGCCGTTTACCCTGGTAGGGTCACCCAAGGCATATTGGTCCTAGGTGAGGGGCGAGACAAAGCACAATTCAAGAAGACTCTTATGATGGATACAAAGGATTTGTACACCCTGCCCAGAGGGGTACCGGGCGGACGAGTGACTGGTGGCAGGGCCTTTGCCCATGGTGCAGGCCGAAAAGGAGGCAGCACATCTGGCCAGCTTCCAATGAAAGCCACAGTTGGGGATGTGTCAAAATTCTGCTTTTGCCACCTCCAACCCCAAATATGCGTCAGCCAGTCCTGTCAAGCTGCAGCCATTTTCAGCCCAAAATCTCCTCACATTCCTATCAGAATATCCTCTTCTGTTCACACTTTCATGGGAAAGTACGCAGAGATTTCTATGGACGACAGGCCTTGTTTTGCTGTTTCTAAAGGACATTTTAACCTGGGCTTGTCACTGTATCTGAAAACACACACAGTGCTGTGTGGCCCTATCCACCTACCTATCTATTGTATGCAGGGTCATGGAGGGGCTGGAGACTACCCCTATCCCACCAGGCGAAGACGGAGTAAACCATGCATAAGTCACTAATTCATCACAGGGCTGATTGAAAGACAGACCATTCACATTCACATTCATACCTACAGGCAATTTAGAGTAACCAATTAACCTTGCCCCGCGTTCATGTTTTTGGACTGTGGGAGGAAGCTGGAGTACCCTGAGAGATCCACAGACACAGAAAGAAAAGGCAAACTAAACACAGAAAGGCCCTGCAAGGAAATCAAACACAGGACCTTCTTGCTGTGAGGCCAAGGCGCTAGTGTCACAAAACTTCAAAAAAAGCTCCTTTTCCATTTAGGCTTCTTAGTGGTTTTATGTTTTGATATACTAAATAGAAAATGGAAATCAATCCAATTTTCAAATTTCTCCTATCCCCTTTTGCCCATGATAAAGAAGTACAATTTTAATTTTTGTGTTTTAAAACGGAAATCCAATAACCGCTTTTTTTAACTTTTAATGCCCCGTTTTGAAAGGAAAATTCAATGACCAAAAGATCCACAGACCTGAATCAGCACATCTTTTCTGTTTGTCATTCTCTTTGCTAAAAAGTTACTGTGTGACAGCCACAGTGAGGAAAAGGTTGTTAATGTGTATAGACATGTACCATTATGGTAATCTGCCTGTGCAAAAACAAACCTGGTTGCTGTAGGCCTGTGGGGCCAACTGCTTGTACAAAGGAGCCACCTCCGTTGCCAGGTTCTGGAATCTATCCCTGAGTTTGTCCTCCTGTACAGCAAAAAACACAGGTCAGAAACAAACACATGAAACAGTTACCTTACAATTAGTCAACATTAGCATTAAAAGCATTAATGTACTCCTTTAAAATGCTAAAAAAAATTAGAAGCACTGATGTGATGTGTACTTCTTCAGGGCGATCTCCTTGTAGCCTGAACTTGCGTGGGATTTTGCTTCGGGCGTACTTGCATCCGTTAAAGTACATACTCCACGAGCAGCCAAAGGAGAAAGAAGCACCGCACGTTTCAGTGTCCTTGCCTTGACACGCACAGGTACGACTGCAGGAGGAGACAGCAGGAACACACTCCGTTTAATGCATAAATGGTGGGTAATACTTTTTTCTGTTTTTAGTATGACAGTGATGACACATTAGTTTAGCCTCATGGTGGAATGGTTGCTATGTCAACATCCACTCATAGCTGATTGTGAGTGAGGGATGTATCAATTCATTTTGCATTCATTCATTCATTAATTTATCTATTCATAGAATGACAAAGATGTGCTTTGCTTGTGTGCATTATTTTTGATGTTTGTTTCAAAAGTGAGATGTGGGCAGCATTCCTATCCTGAGGGTCATACTGACTCAGATAAAGTCATATAAACATATGTTAACCACATTTTCAAGGTTTTTCATTTTTCTTTCCTGTCATGACAACTTTGTGTCATAGTTATCATGCTTGATGGAAAAGTCTAGATGGTGTATTCCTTGAGCACCGTCTTAGCATATGAAATATACTGCCTTTGAAACTACGTTTTCAGAGACAACATTTCTCTATTTTCACCTTTGCTCACTCTGCCGTAACTTCCATAAAATCCAGGCCTCTAGTCAATCTAAATGCAGACAGCACCCTCCACTGGAGTTAAATTAAACAGCAATACAGACTCACTCATAATACTGTCTTTTATTTATCTTTTGTGGATTGTTTAATTTTTCTTTGAGTAAAAAGCATGTGTCCGCTCTAAAGTTACTTCCCCATGCGACAGATTGTTCACATGAGCACAGAATAGGCCATGGACTCCAACCAGATAAGGTTGTGTCCATCAAACCAACCCAATTTTTAAGCACACTGTCATTGCTCTTCCTGAAAGCCTGCTCTTCAAGTCTTCCTCTAATCTAACTACAGGACTTGCAAGTATAGTGAAGTACCGGATAAGTCAGACGATAAAATAAAAATAAATAAATAAATAAATATAAAGACAACATGCCTGCATTCCAATGCACATTTACAAACATACGTTAGTAAATCAGTGTTTTTTAACGATTTTACATGGCCACTTACTCATCATTGAGGCCACAGCGGCGGCTGGTGGGGTTGCCGTATTTGGTGAGAGTGTCCGTGAGCTCGTGGTACAGCATGTCAGCCAGGGACCTCGGGACACCTTCCCAGGCCATAATGAGGATGATGATGACAGCGTTGGCACAGTGGTGGCCAGCGCGCTCACGCACCAGACACAGCAGCTTCTCTGTTTCGCTGCTGCGACGGATCACCTGATAGGAAACGAAGCTCGTCACGATATCATCCTTTACTGAAAAAAACGCGGCTCTATCAAATACAACCTCATTCATTCTCAATGATTTTTAATGAGTAAAAGTACTCAAAATAGGACTGTGCCTATCAGATATTTTCATGGCTGATTTTTTTTGCTGCTTACTGTCTAATTAATTGATTGCTCATTTAATTTATAGGTCTTATAGAAACTCTTATCACAGTTGCCCCTGTTATCCTGCGAACAAGCTAAAGCCTAAAAAGGAAAAGCAGCAAATTCCTGTATTTAAGAAGCTTAAACTAACAAATATTTTACATTAAAACAATTAACTGTCATATCTGTTTAGATCAATTAATCAATTAATCGCTGAAGTCTCTAACTGTCTAACTCGCAACTTAAATAAAATATCATCTGAACAATAAAATGGTGAAAAAAGATACAACTGTGTAATTCATATGTGGCTACAAAGCAGTCACCTCTAGATGTCACAGTTGATCTTTGATTGATTATATCGTGTACTGGATAATTGATATCTGCTGTGAAATGTGACCTATTGCGGTGACTGGATACCATCCTAAATGAGCTAATGAGACTTCCTCATGCCTGCTATCTTTCACTTTTATTATCTTTACACTCACCCCCACCCCACCCCAGCCAGTAGCATGGCTATTTTGAATCCATAAAATCATTAGCAGGGTGTGTAAGGGGCGACACGGTGGGGCTCCTGCCAATTTACTCACTGTGGCGAAAACTTGGCTAAGTTTCTCCCCAGGATCACTCATTATACACACATATACGCGCTGCATAAATGTGTTGATAACTGGCTCACATTACTCTCAGCTGAGACTAAAGTCCTTCCTGGCTTCCACAGTTGTTGACAGTTATTTTTGAACGTAATGGGTCATTATTTCACAACATGAGCCAAGCAAAATGAAACAGCTCTTAAAGGCTATCACATGTTATTCCACTGCAGTCACTTATGTTAAAAGTTGTACACTTGGCTCTTGTGCAGCTTCACTCACACAACAGATTCGAACTGACATGAAGCCACTTACCCACTTAGCAATAGGACATCCTCGTGAGCTCTTGCCCTCTCGGCCTGTGTATACCACCTTCTCGATCCGGATGGCATCCCCTTTCTCTCCATACCTACACAGGACGAGAAGCAATTTAGTGATCTTCTCAGTAATTCGCCTCACCAGTTGGTGTTTGCAGTTTCTCTCCAGATCAGGTCCCTGAGACTAAAGTGGCTCAAACTTGAACACATGCTGTAGTTTTCTCTGTGTGTCTGGGGGCCAAGGGCCAGCAGGCCAAACTCAACAAAGTAGCACCAACAAACTGAAAGGTCGGACACTTCACACATTCTTCTCACTGAAGTCACCACCGTGACCAAAACTGACAACCAATTAACTGCCAATATGTTTGTGTACTTTGCAAGGAATCATTGAAAAGATGAGTGGAACTGTCTTTTGAGGACAAGTGTGGATAAATCAGCACTGCTTGCCTCTTTACTGCTTTCCATTCTGCTGATATTTTGAATCAAAATACATGTAGTAGTGATATTACAATTTCTTCAGCCACCTGGATACTCTACCCAGACTCCAAACAAACAGGATATACGAGTGACAACACCTCAGCCATGGGTAATCTCCTGTTACACCTCAATTTCTGCATGTTGTCTTAATTCATAAAAGAAAATTTCTCATGTCAGCTATGACAGAAACGCACCAACCTTGCCAGCAGCGGCTGGTTCACATGGCTTTGCTGAGATTCACACGAGCACGGCAGAGTAAATCAGATCCCGCCATCCTCTGCACTAAGCCAGCTACAGTTTCAGGTATTACTCTGCTGGTGTTTGTGTCCAAATGTGCATTAGGTGAGCTTATTTTTTTGATAAACACATTCATATTTGCTATATGTGTGTACGTATTTGAGTGTTCCTTGAGCAAATAATGGAGTTTTGGTAGTCATAATGTGCATGTGTGACATAGAGGGGAGATGCATAGAAGGAAGGAGGGGTCAAAGGTTGCATTGGGGTGGATCAGAACTTGTCAGATAACTGCTCACGGCTCATATCAGGTCTCCTGCCTGCGTGATACCTGCCATTGTGAAAATGTCAGCCCTGAGCTGATCTGGCGTGACAGTGAACACAGAAGCCCCAGCTGAATGGGAGCCACACCAAGGTGGCTGGAAGAGTGGGAGGGAAGGAGGCCTCTGTCACCACAGGAGTGGCCTTAGTGGGGTCAGAGGTGGGTCTGAGGTCAGGGAGGGATATTGGGGTCCAGAGTCTTATGTCATCTCTTAAACAACAAAAAGTTTTCTCTGGGCTACCATCCCCCGTCATTCAAAATGTGCTCTCCAGGGACTAATGACTCATTGGTCCCTTTGAAACAAAACATCTCAGCACACAGTAGCGAAATGTATCCCCCCCGCCCATACACACACTATAATGTATACTTATATAAACTTATAAACTATTGTAAACTTACAATAGTAATTTCAGTTGAACACATGCTGAGTAGACCAAAAACAAAGTCTCCTATTATGGACTTCATACTTGATATATTTACTTTAATTAACATACTTTTGAGGGAAAAAATAGTAGTACAGTGTGCATCTTTTTGCACGGATCACGTGACTTCCTACCAGCCAGGTATATGTGACCGGGATAACCAGAGCCACACACAAATACGATTCCAATGCACACTAAAACTAGGCCATCCATACCATGCCCAAGCACGTTCAAACCATAAAGTCTGGTTTGTTGGACTAGTTTGAACACTCTGCACACTTCCTTTGCCCTGGCATGGTTGGAAGAGCTGTGCTCTGGCACGGTACGTTCGCTTGAACACAAGCATGAGAACGGAAAGCAGACATTGATGTGATTATTACCCTCCACAATCACCGCATTGCATAACTGACTAAAATGACATCAAATAAGCCATAAAGTCATTAGAATGGCAGTTACATTTTATGTGTTATTATTTATTGTGCTGGGGCCACTACTCCCAGCGCGCACTTTTTGTATACAAGAGCAATTCATGATGATGTAACTGTGCTCAGGCATCATTGGGCTCAGAGCCTGGGTGGACTCGGGGGGGATGACCATCGTGCTTCTGCACGGTAGAAAACAAGTGAGCCAAGTGTGATTGCACTATTAATTAACATTATTAAGCTCCTCAGTAGACGTTAACGATGTTAACAAATTAATAACCATAACAGCACCTCTACGTACATTACTGTGGCTGAATGACTAACTAAAAACTACACCAGGCCTGGTGGCACAGTGGTGCAGTGGTTAGCGCTGTCGTCTCACAGCGAGAAGGGTCTGGGTTCGATTCCGGGTGAGGGTGTTTCTGTGTGGAGTTTGTGTGTTCTCCCTGTGTCTGTGTGGGTTTTCTCCGGGTACTCTGGATTCCTCCCACAGTCCAAAAACATGCAAACTGGGGGTTAGGTTAATTGGTCACTCTAAATTGCCCGTAGGTGTGACTGTGAGTGTGGATGGTTGTTTGTCTCTATATCTCAGCCCTGCGATGAACTGGGTACTTGTTCTAGGGTGTCCCCCGCCTTCGCCCGAAGATGCGGAGATAGGCTCCAGCCCCCTGGCGACTACTAACAGGATAAGAGGTATACCACGCCTAGAAAGGTAAAACCTTATGCTTTATTTACCTTATGCAATATTGTCTGTGTCGCTGTCATCAATATTGCCTTGCATTGTGAGATTTTTAGGCCAGCTTAATGTATTACTTAGATGGAAGTAGTAAGCATTTCATGTACTGCTTTTTTCATTGAGAGAATGAAAAAAAAAATGAAAACAAATATGGAATTTCAGACGCAGCCACAGTGTGAGTGTGTTTTCACTGAGTTCCTTCCTTTTTTTCCAAAGTAAAATCTTTAATTTGAAGCAATATATAAAGAGGAATGTGTTTGTTACACTGGTTAGAAATAACACACCACAAGACACAAGTCAGAGTGTGTTAACCGAACTATGAACTCATAACCCCTCCTGAACCAAAATCCTGGTTGATCTCGTTTCAGCAGTGTTTTGTTTTACAGTAATAGTTAGACTAGGTTGGTTATTAAAATTATAAGCCATATGCTGTCAGGAGTTTTTTACTATATTCGAATGAAGATCAAACAGCAAACTTCAAGCTGTCTTTATTACAAATTCTGCTTACAAAATAACAGCACATTGCATTCACCTGTGAGGCTGTGCATGTGGATGACGGTTAGAGTCCTGATAGCCAAGACTAAATGTCATCTATAGCATCATCTTGCCTTCAAACATTTGTTTGTTTTGAGGATTCAAACAGAGCAAATTCATGTTTGTCATTGCCTCACAACTAGAGAAACGCAATATCATAATGCATGCTCAAAAATGCACCATTTCCATCAAACCCACGCTGCTGTGATTTGATTTATATCCTTCTTCCTCCCTCATTCCACTCATTCTCAGCTACCATCTGCTGCTACTCTTGTGTTTATTGTTATGCCTCTGATATGCTGATGATGCTGATACTTTATCTTCCTCCTACTAGATTCTGGGTCATGGATTCCCTGAGGACAAAATCTGAGGAGGAGGAGGAGGAGGAGGAGGAGGAGGAGGGAGAGGCAGAGAAAGCATGTGCGAGACGAAAAAAAGTAGAAAAGGGAGCCAAGAGAGACTCACCGCGTCTCCATCAAGTCTCTTATGGAAGCTACTGTAGGTCCAGACCCCAGGTGATTGTAGTAAGGCCCTTCATCTTTCTCCAGGATTTGCTCTAAAAAAACCCCAAAACAAAACAAGGTGAGGCTGAGGAAACACAAAAATAACCCAGTATGACAAATCCTGCACTTAAATGTACAAAATGATTCACAAAATACAACATTTAGTAATGATTATGGGTTGATCTTAATAAAAGCATTAGCCAAATGGAAGCCATGGGATCACTTTCACATCAAAACTCACTTCAGTTGATACCATTTAACAGTAAATCTTTAACTTCAGTAAAGAATCAAGTGTATCTTGGCATGTAACCACATCTCAGTACAAATCTTAAAATGCTTTTATTTAGACAGACCCAAAGACATCTTCTTCGTAGACTTCCATAGTCTGAGAATGTGCAACTCATCTCAGTTCAACCACACGCAGTGGCTGTAGGGTGTGGTGCATGTGGCTGGAGAGCAGGAGCTTTTTGAGGTAGTGATGAATGACTCAGTCTGTGTGAATGTAAAGAAGAAAAGGGTGTGTATGTGATGTGTGTGTCTGAGTTTATGTTGTGGATGAGTGTGTATGTGTGTGCTTGCATTTGGCTGTTGTGGTTGAAAACAGCATCCCATGACTACAGAGATCTTTGCACTGTGGATGAATACATCCCATATGGACATTGCACTGCCAGCTCAGTCCCAGCTTAATATAACAAAATTGTATGCCAACTACATATGCCTGTGTTGCTCCTGCTTTTGTCAAACTATCAGCTGATCATTGTCTAAAATGTGGACATACTCTCAATGATGAGTGAGCATGTGTGTATCTGGATTAGAGGTAATATGAGGTCACATTCCCCTGTTGCTGCTGGGAGCCATCAGGGTGTGGCTCAAGGCAGGAAGTGGAGGAGTCAAAGTGAGACTTGTTTGTTAGTTTTTACTATAGCTAACAGCACATAGCTAGAATTGTTTCCCTGCACCTGCTCTCCCTCTGCTGACCACCCTCTCCAGTATTTGAGGACAGCAAATGTCTATTTACCAGGTACTTAACCAATCACAACTTTACAGTTAACACTGATGGAAATTTCTTAATAGCTTGATAGAACAAAATGTTACACTCGTCAGTAAATCCACACGTTAATGACAGTTGTGGCAGCTGCTATAGCATTTATTTCCTTATGAATTCAAATATGTATGTATGTAATATGATCAATAAATCTCCATAGACTTCAATTGTAAGACCATCTACTCTGTTGTAACAAATGACCTGAGCAGGGTACTACCCAAACTATGGTACTTTCCCTTTCTGTCTAAAAAAGCCTCTCTTATGCTTGTCCGCCAGACCCAAAGCTATACAAATAGCTCTTACTGTCACCATTGCTACTGTTCCAGCCTGTTTCCCTTTATTGGCTGTTGCAAGCTTGATGGTAGTAGCCACATACCCTGGCAACACACACATTGTTGGCGAAACACTCAGCAAGCATCCACACAGAGACACCGAATCACAGGCAAAAGCAAAACCTTGTGGATCTGTGTAAAGCACGAACTGTGCTCACTCTATCTGTGAACACACGTTCTTCATTAGATATAGAAAATGTTCAGCTTGCACACTAATTTAAATTTTATCCACTCAGACACTGATGCTGAAGTTGTGTGAGATAGGGATATTACTAAGTACTTGTCTGAAAGTACTTGCAGTAAGTTAACTGAAAACAACCTCATTACCATGCATATACTAGTACATAAATATAGCCAGAGACCAGCACATTGACTTACCCACACAGGTGCAAGTGGGGAACTCTGCCTGTAGATCCTTTGAAGGAGTATCCAGCAAAGTCTTAGTGGGGCTGTCGAGATAGCGTAGAGGAGACTCTAGGAAGCCTCTGAGAGATGGAGAAGAATGTAGACTGTCCTTAGTAGGCGTGTCCTCCTCTGAATAGCATGTGGTAGAAAGTACTGCAAGGTCACCCGAAGTTTCAATCTTCATGCGTTTTGGTAGTGGAGAACCTGGAATGTTGAATGCATCTTCTAATACATTGGGCTGTTGCTGCTTGTCCAGAAAAGCCTCCTGTCGAATAGAGACTTGGAGGGGTCCCTCGTTCTGACCCTCCATAGGGCTTTCTGGGGATGTCTGGTTCAAGGCTGCTTTATTTTGGGCGCCTGACTCATTCTTGTTGACTTCAATCTCCTGATCATTTGGATTAGGTGTGGAGCTGGCCTGTGTGGTGCGAATCACGGACGCCAGGCGGGATTCGGATGGGGATGAGGGACAGGGGTCCTGAGGACTAGTCTGGGACACATTTCCTGGCTGAGGGGCTGAAGCAGTTTCCTCTATGGGCTTACCATCAGGTGGGTCTGAGCCTCCAAATTCCGCCTCAAACTGGCGGATCAGTTCTTCGTACTTCGGGTCTATGTTGATGAGGCTTGGTAATTGTGAGGTGCTAGATGGATATGTGGAGGTCAGAGGGGTGGTGGTGCTGGTGTTACTGGAGGCTAGGCTGCCTGCTCCTTCTAACTTAGCATGGGCTTCAGTGGCCACAGGTGGGGGCAGAGGTCCTAAGAGGGCTGGAGTGTTTTCTGTCAAAGCAGAAACAATGGAAGAGGAAATCAGTAAGGGGCTGGAAATGGATACCTGAGATTGGGCTGGGGCAGGGGGGCCTGCAGCAGCAGCCTGAGTGGAGTTACTGTGAAGGGGCAGAGAGGGGAGACAACCTGGCTGTAGGCTGTTCAGTGCTGGAGCTCTGTCTATCATGAGGACTGTTTTTTTTTGTATGGTAATCTGAGTCTGAGGCAGGAAGGTTGGCATGGAGGCTTTCTGCTTGGGCTTCTTGATGATTATCTGTTTGGGTTTGGGCAGGGGAGGACCTGTAAATATCCCACTCATAGCTTTTATGACAGGAGATCCTTGGCTGCTTTTTTTCTTCTTGGGTTCCTTGGATTCCTGTTTGATGGGTAGATGTGGTAGACCTTCTGCCTCAATCTGTGGCCACCATTTTTTCAAGTTTTGGCAACCCAGTGGTGCACGAGGGCCTGGTGCTCCAAAGCCAGGGGAGTGGTTAGAGAAGAGGTTTCTCTTGTAGTGAAGGTGCTGTTGGAGAGCTGCCTGAGTGGAGTGACTTATAGCTGCTTGGCCAGGAGACAGGGGAGTTCCAGGGTAATGCTGACCCTTCTGCTGACAATTAGCCATGCCATAATGCCCCATGGAGGCAATGCGATGATAGCGCTCACCCGAGTCTGGCTCTTGTTTAATTCTGGTTAGTGCTGGGTTGTCATGGAGCTGTATAATTCCATTCTGGAATAATCTGGGCTGCTGTGTGACTGGCAGCTTGAAAGGAGCACTGCTGAATTTGCCACTGGTGTCACCAAGCAGCTGTTTGAGCTCTGACATTGGGTCTGAGGTACTGTGAGGTGCAATGGCATAGTGAGACTGCGGCTCAGATTTTATCCATGGGTTTGTCTGTTCAGAGCTTTTGCCAGAGCCCTGTGGCCACTGCTGGGGTTTAGGGCTGAAGTTCAGAGGTTTTCCCTGATCTGGGAAGGGAGAGGTAGAGGGTGGGAGAGGTGTAGCATGGGGTGGCTGACCCTGTGATTGGGGCCTGTGGTGCTCAGAGGCCACTGGGGCTTGCTGGCTGGTGTGTAGACCTGGAGGGACAGATTGAGAGCGTGAGGAAGATGACTGTGTGCCTTGAGAGGGCAGGATCAAACCAGTGCCATTGGGAGGCTGTGAGGAGAGGATCTGTGTATGGTGTTGTTGATGGAAGTTACTGTTGTAAGGGACTTGACCTAGAGAGCCAGCAGTTAGTGGACCAGTACCAGATAACTGGGTCAGGGCTTCTATTGCGATGGCTGTCTGAAGACTGATGTTCTTTTCCTTGGCTATGGAGAGCACCTGGGGAGAGCAGGGAATTAGAGGTTTGGAGCAGGAGACTTGGTCTGGGTGAGCTCTCTGTTGCTGCTGATGGTATGAAGTAGATATACAGTGGCCACCATTCACCTGGGGGTAGGGCTGAGGATGATGTGAAATATGGGATTGCTGTAGATGAGGCTGTGAGTGTTGGGGATTATCAATCATCTTGCAGGCACCTTGATCTTCATTGGTTGCCAATTTAATCTTTTTCTCAAGCCACTCAAGGTAATCTGGACAGTCAGGCCCATCACAGTTGCAGTTAGGGGGCTTGTGTCCATGTTTGGCTTGGCTCAGTGCTGTCTGTAGGGTGTTTAGGTCTTCTGGAGGTTGGCAGCTACCCTCAGGAGCACCTGCAGAGACTCTGGCCTGAGGCCCATCAGAGCCCATCTCTTTAGTGAACTTCTCATACAGTTGGGCTGTGTTAGGCTGCACAAGGCAGGAAGATGAGGAAGAAGAAGGCAGGGAGCCAGCAATAGCAGAAAAAGCCACCAGATTATGGGCATCTTCCATGGCATGGTGGACAGGTTCACCAGGGTTTGCATCGCGGCTGCTGCTCCAGCATGGCTGCTGTTGTTGGGCGTCACTGACTTTCCTATGTCCTGACACCCACTGCCTTGGAGGCATGGTTCCTGCCCTCTGCTGCTCTGTCTCCATAGACGTCTCATCATCATTATGGTAGCTATTCACCCCATTGGCCAGTTCCAAGCTCAACGCGCCTTCCTGGAGGCAGTCATGTGACCCAATTTCCATCTGGCCTCCTCTTCTGGGGCCATCCACTGAAATGACTTTGTGAACAGTCTGAAAGACAAACATAAAATCAGGTTAGTAATGTCTTTAGAATCCAGTGAATCTAGGACTGATGTAAAACAACTTTATACATTGTACATGAGGCATGAATTAGAATTGTCCCATTTGTGTTGAATAATCACTTCTTTTTTAACTGGATTCCAAAATGAGTTGACAGATTTATAAACAGAAATCATCAAAATACTATCAGGCTCCATTCCTTTCTTTCAATCCTTTTTCCAGGGTTTGCCTCCCACCTCGCTCACATAGAACACACTAGTGCAGGGTCAGGTCAGTACAGCTGGTTGGACTACTTCTTTGGTAAACCAGTTTCCCAACATGCAAGTGTTGTGTCAGGCAAGTCACAGGTCAGGTGACATAGTTTCACTGTTGTTTATAAATGGACATGGCTCCAGATCAGTTGGGCCATGCAAAACATGTCCCCCACTGTGAGTCTAAAGTGTGTGGAGTGTGTGTGAGACAAGCACAGAAAACAAACAAAATTACAACACAATGCATAATATTCCTTTAGTATCAAAAAAGTTCACTTTACTGAAGCTCTTAAGTAGAGAAGAAATAACAAATATGTAAAACATTTTGCTCAGTTCGCATTTTATTGCAAGAGGACAATTAGAAAGAGAAATTAATGAGGATATTTTAAAAAATTTCCATAAAAAACAATACACTGCTTCTGATTATAGCAAACCCAACTTCAAATATAGTACTGCCCTTTTCAGCAAAACCAGATGTTGGTTAAGTTATTATTAAGTCTTTGTCAAAGTACTGTGATAATAAATTTAAATGCAAACTTGTTTTGAACTGTTTTACAATGGACACAGCAGTTTCATACATCAGAGCAGGATACTAGATGTTTTAATTAGTGTATTCAATGTAGAGGGGGTTCGGCTATTGTGCATATGGGTTTACTGTTACACTTGACAGAACACTCAATGGCACAAAGCCTTTGTTACTATTATTAAGTTATTAAGTTTTAACTTTGTTTCTGCTGTGACAAGTCAAAATATGTGCTGTACAACCAGTCCATTCTTGATAAAAAGCTTAAAGATGTTATTTTGAGCCAAAGCATTCTTTTGAATGCTGAAAAATTATTTAAGCAGCAAACAAAACAGTCTGAAAGTGTGCAAACTCTCATTCATTAAAGGTGATTATGAGAAACCCAACATATATTAACCCAATAGACAGTAACAAACAGATCTAAGTTACAAAGCAAACTGAACACGGATTATACTGCCATGGGTGTATGCTAGTATAATCAACAACTGGCAGTTTGTGATATGCAGGAAACCCCACACCACTAGCTCCATAACATGATCTATCTTTGGCTGGATAATTGCATCTGTATTTCTGAGAAACTGTTGTTACAGATGTAACTACAACACAAGAAGACAAAAGCTAAATGTAGAGGCATTTAGAGTCACAACTCATAAATAAATTGGTTTTCATCGTTTTGTAGTTTTAAACAACTTCTCAAACAACCATGAGGTGATCATTGCAGCCATGGATCTCACTTCCTCTATAAGTTGAAAGTGGGACAGTTCCTACATTAGTCATTACACTTGAAACTGCAAACAAAACAACTTGACTTGGGTCAAAATGACATTTTCAGAGTTTATTTTTGTGACCTTGAAGCACTAGATTTTTAACACCACACCAACTACAGTGCTAAAATGTTACTTCGAAGCTGGTTCCTTATAACAATGAAATGAGAGGGACAGCAAACAGAGATAATCCAAGGACAGCCTCTGAAATCATTGACAGAGTTCATGTTATGGCTGAATGGCTATATAGAACATATCTAGTGTCCCACATGAGGAGAAAACACAGTGTTATCCTCAGCTCTAGCTCTACCAGTGTATGACTGTTGAGCCTTATGTCCAGCTTCCCCATCATTTGAATATTATTAAAATTAGCCTTTGAAGTGGCTAATTACTGGACGGGCAGTATAGTCAAGTCCTTTGAATTCCACCTTCTGCGCCGGGTATCTGTTGGGGGTCCCAGGGGGTGGCGATGGTATTGGAGAGAGGTGGTGTGGGGATGAAGATGGGAGGAGGGGGTAGTTGGCTGGGGGCGGCATGGAACAGCCGGCATGCAATACGTGAGAGGCCTCATGTCTGCACTATCAGTGGCATCAGACGTGAAAGAGGAAGGGGGGGGGATCTGTGTGCGGCTGTTATGAGAACTGCAGTGTGTTGAAACAGACCAACTGCAACACCACACAACGTCCCAAAATCATGCATAATCAGTCATACTGAAGTTCTCTTTTCTCTTTTCTCACACTTACATAAACATGTGCACTGCTGACAAAACGTCACATACTGTAGGTCTGAAACACCGAGAATTTCACTCAGCTCTACAGATGCAGAGGCACGCAAAATAACTCTAATATAGTCTTTTATGATCTTGATTGAAGTTTTTATGAGTCTATAAGACTGTCCAGGTTGAAAATGCTGTGCTTACACCTGCAGCGCTTTGCACCTGTCCAGGTGCTTTAAACTGTACAGAGCACGTGCTTCGACAAATATTTACACAGTGACAAAGACTCCTCTTTAACTAGAACTCTGTCTGTCTTCTCTCTGACTGTCACATTATTTCACACACATTAATACAAGCCTGACACCCGACAAAACAGTATCAATGAAGCCATCAACGCAGCCAACCAAATCAGATGTAGCAGAACTCAGCAGAGGAGACACATCAGTCTATGGGCCCTTTAAACACGAGGGGCTATTTGACAATGACATTGCAAGGAAAAGAAAAACTAGAGGGAGGAGACAAAGAGTGTAAAGATACCAGTGTCGGTGTTGAGGGGGTTAAGTGAGTAGACAGCTGAACCTAAATCCCAGATACATAACACCCTCCCCATCCTCCCCCCATCCCTTCCTTTGGTCCCGTGCTGAGCAGGAACATGAAGCAGACACCGTGAAAATATGAGGCTTAGGGCTTGATGACCAGCGTAGCACACTTACGTGGTCGTGGACGTCCAGACAGAGCTGCCAGTCGCAGAGCAGAAAGCAGACGAGGAGACAGAGAGGAGCATGAGACTCGCCTGCCGGCACAGCAGCCCGCAAGCAATCCGCTGTTGTTGGACTGTGTTCCTTTTCACTTCTTCCAGTCTGTGCCGGTCACAGACAGAGCAAGCAACAAAACACACATACATGCGTTCACACACGTACACACACCCAGCCGCACGCACACAACGCACCTCCCCCCGGTACACACGTTTCTCATTCTCTCCCTTCTTCTTATGGCCGACGCTTTCTGTTCTCTCCTTTTTCCTTTCTCATTATCTGTCTGCTCCTCCCTTCCCTTTTTCAATATCCTCTTTCTTTCTCTACACATGCATTCGGCTTCTCCTCGCTGCCCCCACCTTCCCCCTTCTCTCTCTCCCTCCCTCCCTCCACTCCCCTCCCTCTCACACAGCCTCTCCCTCCATCTCCTCGCCTCTCTCTCTTCAGTGTGTGCAGAGCGAGAGGCCATTATCTGAGCCACAGCGGGCACGTACGATGGAATGGAGGAGAGTGCAGTGAGCAGAAACAGAGCGAGCTGTGGGGGATAATCACTCGTACTGGCAGCCTAGGAAACAGCACAGCGCAGCAGAGCTCTACCCGAAGAGAAAACCTCTTCCTGTCACTATCCACGCCCTTTAACACTATGTCTTGTGCTGCTTTAGCTGATGTTAAATATCTGGCTAGGTTGTGTGTTTTGTTTATCCACACATGCCCAGTATTGGGCTATGGCGGGGTGCTTCAGTGCAGATGTGAACCGGCGGCTGACGAGCGAACACACAGTCTCAGCTGAAATCGGCATCAACCGGGAAATGGAGCGAAGAAAGGCAATGCAGTGTTGCACGTTTATACCGTCTTGTTTTCTTTACGCAGATTTTGCTCCATGTTTAAGCGTCTAGATTCAGCTCATCTGCCAGTTAAAGAAGAAGCCACCGAAAACAGTTCTTCAATTTTCTTCCTCATCAACAGTCGCTCGTAAACCTGTGGCTGATCATAGGTACTCCAGCAAGGCTGCATACATGAGGTACAGAGGTTGGTGGAAGCAACGGGCAAGCAGCCACTGTGGAAGCAACGGGAGATATCTTGCTGGCCCGTCCTCCAAGATCCAACGGAAACAGATGGAAGGTTTCGTCAGGAAACTGTGGGTCACTTGATACGCAATACACCCAACAAACCGCCATAATGTCATCTCATTCCCCTGCAATCGGGAAGATAGCAATGGCAATACGATTTTAACAGAGGTACAAGAGCAGGATGATTATGCTGGGCGACTGAGAGGGAACAGCGGGTCACATTTGGACATCAGCAAGCAAGAGGAGCATGATCAAGAGATCAGGCAGGAGGGAATTGCACAGAGAAAACACAAAAAGAGCCGCTCAGTTATTAATGTGACTGATTCTGCAACAGGAGCGAAGGCGATGAAGAAGAAAATGGCACAAATAGAAAGAGGACTGGCAGCTTGTCGCCAAATGAAGACCCTAAATTACAGTTTGCTTAGGACGCAAGACTTCCATCCTCTGCTGTCCATCAGTGTGCCATAATGTCCTCTTGTAATTCTCTCCTCATGGTGTCACTGCCATTATTACCACATCCACATCATGATCGGACGTTTCCTTCTCCGCTCGCTCGCTGGCTGGCCGGCCTTGTGGCATCTCCCTTCTTCTCTCCACCATTGATGGGAGTTTTGGAGCAGATTTGACCAGGAGGAGGAGGAGGAGGGGAAAAAAAACATGGCCGTCTCTCCCGTGCAGATCGTTGTCATCTCCTGCGTAGTATTATTCTATTACCGGATACACTGTGCTACGGCTAGATTAACTTCAGTAGCCTTTCTCTGCTTCTCTTTCTTTGCCTTTCCATGTTTCTCCTGGTCTCCCCTGATCTCTCACTTGCTCTGGCGCTCTCAAACTGCCTGTCTGTCTTCCTCTCTGTTTTGTTTCCACAGCCATTCCTCCTTCTAGCATAGCTTATTGCACCAGCGTTTCAGCCGTTGCTAACGCACCCGTTCTCCAGCCCTGCAAAATGTACGCCGTCCGTCTTTCTGCTGCCACTCACATTCATATATGTACACACACACACACGCAGATGAGCGTCGATCCCAAAGAGAAACACAGCGCAGCCTATGCTGTCTAAAGGAAGGAGAGGAGAAGTAGAGCTTTCGGTCATGTGACCAGGCAGTGCCAATGAGCAAGAGGCAGAGCAGTGAGTAAGAGAGGTAGGGAAACACATGTGGCGATGACGTTAGCTGCACTGTCATCATGCCTCATCAGTGTATCCCACCAGGATGCTTGCATCCACCAATGGGTGGGCACATGTGCCCACTCGCAGCTATCGCCAACACCACACATCAACAGGCGCTTGGAAACATGCTCTTCTTTTCACCCGCCTCGCTCACTCCCCTCGGCTGCGGCGACACAGCATTTCTAGCTCTAGATTTGACTTAACCCCTGAATCACATGCTCGGCACGGCAGTTCCACGGAAAACAACAGCCATTATTCAGCCATTAACCCTGTGCTAGTATCAAAATATGCACCTCTACAAACAAAACTTGCCAAAATAAATCACTTTAAAAATGAGGAGACCAACAGACATCACAGCCACACCTGACACAAGACACCACATGGTTTGAGTAATTTAAAATAACATCATGAGAAAAGAACAGAAACTAGAGGCCACCAGCCTTTATCAGAAAAAAATAATTCACACACTCATATTATAAAGAAATGAATAAGGTACATGAGCTTGGCACTTTGGTTTCTCTCATCAATCAAAACAGACAATAAAAAATTTACCAGAGAAATTACATAAGCAACAGCTGACACAGACGGCCATAAAGTGGCGATAAAAGTCATGTACTGAGCTGCTGCTATTCTGGTTCACACAGGAGCAGTGTCCTGAAATCACCTCCTGTGAACAATGGGTTACTTTTCAACACAACAACGTGACACATCATAGCTGGAAGGCGTACAGTGTAGTTATGTCCCAGTTAACTCGTAAGTTCAACTGTTTTCACCATCACATGACACTCCATCATCATGACCCTGGAAAAACCCTCAACTAAAGTAACTTTTTTAATGATAGAATAAGGGAAGAGAAAAAGCAGAATGTCGCACACTTACGGTAAACCTGCTGTAACCCGGCATTGGAGGGAGGGAGAGAGAGCGAGAGAGGAAGGCACAGCATACAAGACTCCCGTTCTCACATCGATCACTTGATCTCCAAATCTAGTAAGTTTACTATCCAAGTGAGTTGTTTCACGCCCTTGTCTCTCTCTCTCCATCTCTCTGCCTCTTGCTCACGGTTTCTCAGCAGCGTGGCGGAAAGGTTTTGCTTGTAGGAGGGGATGACTGACAACAAAATTCCCCAGCAGTTTGTGTTGGGTTGGCTTGCATGACTAAGCCTGAGTCATTTTTGTCATTCTTTTTTTCTCTCAACAAACTTCCTGACTTAAAAACCCTCGCTCACCGGATCTTTTTAAAGTTTCAACAGCACACCGGCAGTGGGAGGTTTGTGTGTATGAAACACAGAAGGACCCGAGCTTTAAGAATTGATGTGATTTCACTATTTTTGCACTTCATCACCTCTCTTCTGGGAGAAAATTATAGGGTAAACTAAAACAAAAAGCTCACATGAGCACATGAGGGTCCTTACCCCTCCTCCCATCTCTTCCTATCAGCTGACTCCACCTCCCTCTGCTGCTGCCATTCCCATCCACCGCCATACACCCCCACCCTGCAGTCTAATGCCATCAAGGTCATCTGATCTGACACTCTGACTGCTCTCCTTCCCTCTCTCTCACTCTCTTTTTCCTTT
>KV751322.1:8120981-8137476 GCA_001698575.1 Mola mola | reverse complement strand
CATGCAGAGAAACACTTTTTCCTTTTTTTTCTGGGAGACACATGCATGCTAGTATCCATACAGTATTGGATTGTTCTCGGAGGGTCACTGGGTTTATTGGTGGGCCGGGCGAGAGGCTGCAGAGCTGCACCGAGCACATATTTAACAGTGGAAGAAACAGCAGTGTTTCAGCTTAGTTAAACAAATAAGGGTGATATCTTACTGCAAAAATGTATTTATTATCGAAAAAGGGTTGCACACTCTCTGTATGAGGTGCATCTTTCCATCTGTCTGATTATATAATGAGCCCCAGATTGTTGACATATTGTTTGTATTTAATGCATCACCTTGTTTCATTTCATCCCAGCATTTGTCTGTTTGGCTGGGTTTAGTCTCTTTGTCTTTGCTTTTTTTGCCTTCTGCCCCCAGGCAGGGGCAGAGTTAGGTTCAGGGTGCACTTGGTCGTAGATCATAGTGCAGAGTGTAGGGTATCCACTCTGAGTCATACCACCTGACTTTTGGCACGTGCAAGTCGATGCAAATAGCCCAGCTGGGGAAGGCCTAACCCCTCCACCTCCCTTCCTCACAAAGAGAAAGGGAGGAGTGGCTTAGGAGTGAGGAGAGGGAAAAAATGGAAAGGTGGTTATGGGTTGGCTATGGGTGGTTATGAGGTTGTGGGGCAGGGTGGAGCCACTAAAAATAATGAGGAGGAGGAGAAGGAGGAGTGGTGCGCTGTTTTTAAGAGGCAGCTCTTTGTGCTAGAGGTTTGGAACGTGAAAAGAAGGAGAAGATGAAATGAAAACAGGAGATTTTTAGAAAATGTTGGGTCTCTGACAAAGAGAGTGGATGATAGCCAGAAAACAAATGGCTGGAAAACAAAAAAAAAAAAAAAAGAGTTAAAAAGGTTTGAAAACAATCATAGAAAGCGGTGTACTCCTACCTGCCGGGATAATGTGTGCCAAGTCATAAAAAAAAACTGAGCAGACAGATCTGACTGGATTTAATTATTAACAGGATAGTGAAGCTAGGGTAGACATGGCGAGTATTTGGAGACGACGTTCAGGGGTTAAATCAGAACTCACACTTCAGAGAGAAAAACAGAGAAACCTTCCCCAGTTCTGCACAGTGGCTGCTTGCCAGCCTTGTCTCTCACAGGACTGGGGCTAAGATTAGCTTCCCATATGTTCACGTCAGGCGCAGCCGCACTTAAAGGGCCAGCGCTTGACTGTGCACTCTGAAGCCACTAAATCAACGAGATTCACAATCGAGGTTGATATGTAAATCTAATGAGTCAGATTAACAAAAGCGTCCCAAGAGGTGATGGCTGGATGATGTTTCGTCCTACTAAGGCCTTTTTTCAGCTTCGTGTCTCATCCATACGATGTTCCACATTATCCAGCCTCCACTACATCCCAATGAATATACCTCTGTTTTAACAGTGTGCCATGAATACTCCAACAGTGGTGGCACTGTGTTACACAAAACCTGGCAGCGCCTTGGCAGCCGTGGGATTCGGGATTGCATAAAGTACGTTGCCCGGCGGGAGCCGCAGAGCAACCACCAGAGAGGTGAGAGTTAAAGAGCCCGAGCAACAGCTGAGGGCTCCTCCCCCTCGTCTCTCCATTCATTTTTTATTAACTGCGGCACCAGGCGGCTGACAACTTCCCTCAGACATCAGACACAGATATACCACCAGCAGTGCCAACCAACCACCAAATAGCTCCTGGCACAGTTATCGATTTAGTACCAGAAATCTGCACAGGCATTCGAATGTGAATTGTGACGCAGGCGAAGTCCTGCCACGTAAGCAGTATAGACGGTGCAGCGACAAACATCTGCTAATTGTCATTAATTAGAGATGAAACATGACAAGAGTGTAGAGCTCAACATGTTCCTATATATTAATGCATGCAAGAGAGGCCATTGCTTGTGACTGTATAAATTAAAATTGCGAATTAAAACCCCATGAGGGTTTATAGGATGTGATGTCCAAGTAGCTGATGCGCCTTTGATAAAAATCACTCAATTACAATCATTAAAGGAAGTGATTCAAGAAGAGGTGTTTGGTGGCTGGTGGTAGGCGACTCTTCCTGTGCTTGCGGACAGGCTGCTGTCAGGGATAAATGCAATCAGTCTTCTTTTGAACTGCACATAATCTAGATTTAAAGGAAATCCTGCAAAGATACAGCAGTGACGCAACTTTAAGGACAGCATATGTTTACACTTTGACAATCTCTGCCTATATTTGGCAGTATTGTAGCCAACATATCCAAAGCCATGACTCTATGAAAAATAATGCCTTTAAAGGACGTCTTGTATTAATTTTATTATATTGTGCAGGTTTCATTTTTCAATTAACACATTGAGCAAATTTTTAATATGTTTTCTTGATTTGTCATCAATAAAATAGATGACAACAACTATTTCAAGCTCAAACAAAAGATCTGAGCTGAGCAGCAGCCAAAAAAACTGTGACTACTGGTGTAAATGTTGACTGTCTACCAGTTTTACTGCCATTTTAGTCAACTGCGAGATCACCAGTTGTGCCTAATGATACAGAGGTGGAGTCATGTGCTGACTGAGAGGAAATCTTACTGAGGGGTAAATAGATCGAAAGCCAGCGCTGAATGGAATAGCTGATGTCAAACCCTCCACTTCCTGAGTCTCCACTACATACTAAACCGCTTACTACAAACACACGCACGCACATGTGGTGCCGGATAGAGGGTCATGTGACCAACCTTGGACGCCGAACTTGAGCTAAAATTAAAGCAGTGATGTCATCAGACATTCAGTGTTGCCACGGAAACTAGGTCAGCGTTAACCCTTTGCGCATGAGGCTGGGGATTCCACGTGAGGCTCGGCGAGCGTTCTATCTGCTGCCAGTCAGAGGGTTTCTATTCCTATGTTTGCCCTTTCCCACCAGCGCCCTGTGTGAAGTTCACCTTGTGTTTTAAGAAGAAATCCTGTGTACGGGCGGGTGAAACTTCACGTGAACGGAGTCTGTCTGTCTCGTAAAGTGTTGTGGTAAAGTCTTGATTCGGTTTTGCTTCCTTAACAGCAGAGAAAGCTGCTAAACAAACACCACAAAGCTGAAAAAAACTGCATTCAAAACTGAGAGTGCTGCCTTTTAACCACACGGTGATGATATGCTCGAGCTGCCATGTTTCTCCCACAGTCATACTGTATAACTTCCAACTTAAACAGTCAAAAAGAGTGCCCTCAGCTCGCTGGGTCTAGACCGTGTTTTTCTCTGTGTCCAGGGGCATGTTTGACCAACAAATGGACCTTCATGAAACAAACACTCCACCAAGGACACGCGTTGTAACCAAGACAACCAATAAACAGGACCCCAGGGAAGCCGTGCAAGCAGAAAACACAAACTTGTGAAATGCGGACCACGAACCCAATGATCTTTCTCCCTGCAAACCAGAGGGCCGTACATACCTTGTAGAGCAAAAGACTGTCTGCACATGGTCGGGGATTAGAGCAAGCTTAGAGGTAAGCTACAGTGGTACCTCAGCATTAAACCCATTCAAGACATTTTAAACTGACTAGCCTACATTTTGTAACGCCATAGTGATCGCCACTCAGCGTTTCTGCATGTACTGTATGTCGTCCAGTCTCATCTATGTGTATAGCGACAAATTTGGTGCATCTATGTGTAGAGCGACACATTTGGTGCAGGACAAGTCAAAGAGTTCTTTCTTCTGCTTGGAGAGAATTTAATAGGATTCTTATAGAGGCTTGTTCGATGCTCAGTAAATCCTTTCTCTATGAACTCTCACCGCTGAAACTTCCTTCACACACACACACGTGTTCCCCATCTCAACTTTCAGCGGCCGCAGGTTACTATGGCCAACAACAAGTACGCATGCGTGACCCACTAACTTTTACCTTCTTTACCTCATTTGACTCCAGAACCAAGAGGAAGGAGGACAACCCCCCCCTCCACATCCTGGCTCCTGAGCCGGCGCATAGGGTTCCTCCTCCTCCCTCCTCTGCTTGGTCTCTTGTATCTGCACATGTCAGGCTCTTGCACCAATCAGCGGGCAGCGTGGGACGCTTTAAACTGAAGACACCGCCACTTCATCACGGAGGCGCTCGGCTCAGCGTGGCGTCGTAAGAAAAGTTGGAATAGCTCATTTAAAGCAGTCAGGGCAACTCGCAAGTCAAACCAACCTTTTTTTCCAGCTCGCGATGATATCTGAGCGAATAAAATGAGCTCATGTTCGCGGAGAGAAAAATATGTAGACAAGCCAGCGACAGAAACGGGTACCGGTGGTTTAAACACAAAGACATTAACACTGCATGTATGTCACATTTGTGGAAATGCATGTGTGATGCACATTTAAAGTCAAGAGAACCTGAACGTTCTGTTGACTAATCGCCACATTTATGCCTCCCTGAAGCCCAAGAGCACATACAATAACACTGACAGAGATGATAGAAAAACAGCAGAGAAACACCAAATCTCTCTTACCTCAGTTTTTTCAGAGGGAGGGGGGGGGGGGGGGGGGGGCAAGGAGACAGAGAGAGAGATGGGAGGGGGAGAGAATAACAATCAATAGAATAATGCGACAAGGCCCTGCTCGAAAAAGACTTTAGACTAAGACATCATTAAGGACGCAACATGCATGTCATATTTCACACACCGTCTCCTCATTCCGCCAGCCATCACGATGAAGCAGCCGCTCGTGACACAAACCGCTTTGATTTGTGCTCGAACAGTGAGCCGGCACTTCCCTCTACTGCCGGGACGGAGAATGTGAGACGGCGAAGCCAGATTCAATTTCAATTATCAAATTATGTAATGTCTGTATCCCGACCCGGCCCTGCCATCCTAATGTATGCATGGCCTTTTATATTTCCTTTTTTTCAGGATAAATTGGCAGAATGTGCAAGTGTCAGTGGAGGTTTGACGAGGTGGGAAAGATGGTTCAGCAAAACAGGGATAATCTTTTAAAACAGTAGCATCTTCTGATTTGGCACAAAACGTCCCCCCTTGTCTATCTGGCCCCGGCTGTCTGGATGTTAAATGATGTGTTTTTTCTCGAGCTGTTGCCCCGGTCCCGCCAACGCTCTCCCACCCCCCTTACCCACCCACCCATCAATCCTAAAATAGTCTGGAGTAATGAATATTTACCCTCCAAGCCTCTGAGCTGCCTCGGTTTGTGCTCCTCCGTCCACTGGCCGAATCCCCATCAGAAGGATCGGTCTCCCTTTCGTCCTCACCTCTATCCCTCTATCCCTTTCTTCTCTCTCTGTCTCCCTCGCTCTCTCTCTCTACCTCTCCACTCTTCTTTCTCGTTCTCTCTCTCGTCTGTGTTCCAGCAGCCCATTCAGGAAGCCATCTTGTGTTTTTAATCTGGTTTTACATGAACCCTCGTACGCACGCTCTCTCTCTCTTGCTCTACCCCGTCCCTTTCTCTCTCTCTCTCTCTCTCTCTCCCCCTCCCGCTAGTGTGCCATGGGTTTACCACACGCACACTCATACACACAATACACAAGCAATGTGATCGCGATCACTCCGTCCTCGCCCTCGTTCAGTTTTTTCTCTCCTCCGTCTAAGTTCATCATGTGAATCCCCCCTCCCCCACCCCCCCTTCAAACATATACACGCTTGAACAAATGTACACACAGACACACACACAAAAAAGCACACTGCTCGCTGGAGAGACGTCACGCTCGAGATAGTGCACAAAGGGAGTGCGTCCACCAATCAGTTTGCGAGCTGGGTTCTGCTGCTAGGGTGAAACTGGAGGAGAACTAGTGAGGGCGGCGAGAGAGAGAGAAAGACAGAGAGAGAGAGAGAGAGAGAGAGAGAGACAGAGAGAGAGAGAGAGAGAGAGAGAAGGGGGAGAGAGAGAGCTTGTAAAAAGAGGAGGTTAAAATAAAAAAGGAAATGGTGTATTTGTGTGCAGTGCCAAATAAGAGGCGCTGACGTAAAGACAGAGCGTGGTGAAGGTGGATGGGAGGTTTATGTGTGTTGTGGGGGGGGTTCTCTCTATGTCTGTCAATTATCTCCTCGAACTCGCCTTCCCTAAACAATGCCTTTGGTATGTGGTATTGCTGAGCACCATCTGTGTCAGGGCTGCCTGCAATAACTGGACTGGACTACACTGCACAGCACACACACACACACACACACACACACACACACAAGAAACCACCGGAGCCCCACCCCCGATAGGCAAAATGCACAGTTACACAGCAAAGCCTAATGTGCTGACTCAAAGTGAGCACAATGCTGCTGAGAAAAAACACATTAAAGCGACAAAAGTGTCACTTTGTGGAGAGATCAAAAACCATCAGCTGTGATCACATGTACAAATAAGGGAGCGTTCCTGTGCAAACACCACCTGAGCTGCGACTCTTTCCTAAGCAGCGCGGATGGCATATCGTGCATGTTTTGAAAGGTGGCGTTCATGTTTACATTCTGAGCGTGAGGGATCATCTCCTGCGTGTGCCCTTTAAAACCAGATCATCAATGCACGTCCTCACCTGACCACGGAAGCCAAGACAAAATGCTCTTGTCAAAATCAGCAAATGGGCATGCATTTGCAGATGCATTTCACGGTTTTAAGAAAGCCGCCTTATAGAAACAGGAAACAAGCAGCTCAACACAGCAGAAGAGTGTTCCGGTACAACATGTGTGATTTAAAAGAAATATTTAAAGAAGAAACCTGAATTAGCAACTGCCGGAAGAGGAGGTAAAATCAGCGAAAGTTCATGCGGGTGGGAGAAGACGCGGCAGACTGAGGCGACATGAAGAGACAGAAACTGCAGGAGAATCGAAAAGGAGAGAGGCAGCTGAAAGTGTGGCCCAGTGAGGCAAGGCAGCCACACGTAGTGTCTGTCTGAGGCACTCATGGGGCACGGGAAATTCCCTCTGCTGACATCACGCGGGCCATGTGCGTGTCCCAGTATCCGTGTGTTTGTGTGTGAGCACAGGCGCGGTTCTTGAAAGCTGAACAGTGCGAGCTTCCATCGCGCTGTCATTCGGGGGTTCGTAACACGGGGATAAAGCACGTAGTTCAGTAAAAGTGGTTCTGATATTATAAAGAGTTTGCAATGAATCACCAGAGCTCCGGAACAAATATACAAGGATTATAAATACTGAAAGTCGAGGTAGAGGAATTCCCACTCCTGCCCCACTGACGTGGCAGCTATGGTCGAAGAATATCTTTCAGCGTCTAATGCAAAATCAGGAGTTGAACGGTAATCTGGCACATTTTTCATTGATCAAAGCCTCCCCCTTCTTTCAGACGCCCGGTACTGACTACTGTGGTGCACAAATCCTCTCTATTACACAGCATCATAATCCCAACGTTGCCTTCATTCATCCTCAGCTCATTCACCAACATCCCACCATCCACGAGAGATCAGACCTGCAAATCTGCACCACCACATTTCCTGCCGCTTGCCTTCATTTTGAACACACTCACTGCAATAAGTGTCAGGGGAGGAGGGGGTCTTTACATCATTACTGACGCTCTGATAGTAAACATGGAGCCGCACCGAGGAAGGTGAAGGTGCTGTGGTACTTTTCCTGCAACTAGAATATGTACATGCTCATATTTAATCTGCTGTACATTTAATAAAATGTGTTGGACTGTACTCCAATATTTACAGCGGCCAGTGTGCTCAATGCGCTACAGCAAGCTGTAGAGTGGGAGTAGATAGAGGATGTGGTTGCCAGGCAATAAGGGATACAGCTGCTCCATCCATATAAAGGTCAGAGGGCAGGAATTGAAGGATTGCGGCGGAGGGATATTGAATAGAGGGACACTTGGTAGAGTGCTGTTTATGAAGAAAAACTGTGTGACGAAACAGATCTAGTAAGAATTTAAATCCATTTTTTTCCTGATATACACAGATTTGTAATGACTAAAACAGTAGATAATTGGCTTTGACTCCATTCTGATACTAGAAGAAGGCGCTGTGAAGATGAGCTAAAAGCTAATGTTGATTGAATAGGACACTGACAAGGCTCACAAATCCTTAGGCAGACTTGTTTACCATGTTAGTTTAAAGTGGTCATCGCGGCCCCCTTTACACCTGGCGTTAAAATGCTTCTTCTGTGATCGGATATCAATCGGCTTGTGCTCAACCACAAACACACAAACTACAGGCGTAAATGTACTCGCAACGTGTTGAGGATGGCCTATGATCTGATCTGCCAAACCACTTCCGAAGGTGGCTGAGAACACATTGTGACCACATTCAACGCAAGTGTAATGGCAAATCTGCAATCTGTATACAACTTAACGGCACCAGTGCAATCATTAATGCATATAAGAATGGTGGCCATGCAGGATCAGTTGCTGAAAAATCTTGTTTTCATTGAAGCAGATGAGACGGCACAGCCTGCTGTCAACACCTGAGATGGATTTCAAAAATACCAGCTATAAATTTATGAGGTCAAATGCCATCCGACTGTAATCGGATCACAGAAAATGCATTTTTAATGCCAGGTATAAAGGGGGTCTGTTTGTTTTGATACAGTAGGTCATTGGATCGAGCATCTGGTCAGTAACCCTTACTGGACAAACACTGAACTAGATGAAAAGTCATGTGATTAGGATTAGGATTTCAGGAAACTCCTGTAAAATGGCTGTTGAGATATTTCAGTGTGGAGCAACTAGCCAGAGGATTATCTGCTGCAACACTGAGAACGAAGCGCAGTGAGGAAAGAAAAATAAGTTGCGCGGGAAAGCGCTGGGTGAGAGGGAGCAGAGTTCACTCTGTGGGCATGGTAAACTTCAATTCACCCTCAAGAACAAGAGCTTGTGAAAACCCACGTGGTTTCCTTTGACAAGACGTTCTGATGTTTTTTTTTAAAAAAAAGTGTGTGAAAGTATGTTGTGCAGGGGTCTACACTCGAACGTTTAACTGGCATTTGATCAAAAAATAAACTAGTATTCTACAAAATTTGAATATTGTGATTATTCATCCTCGGTTTCTTGAATAGACCAAAAACAATTCATGTACTGTAGACTCATCAAACATGAACTAAAATTCTGATAATTATGGCTCACAGCACCAAACAACTGAATAAAAATTATATCTGAATGTTAGCATATTCCACTGTGACTCTATAAGCCATAATCATCACTGTAAGAGCAACAAATATAGACTACATGAAAGTTTCACATTATGCAAAACTGGAAATCACCAACAGCAATGCGGTTTTCTGTGATGATTCAGTTTCAACTCTAAACATTGTGCCAGTTTTCGATTGGTGTTGACAGAATAAATTAAAGTGGAGACATGATAGCACATATTGAGCAACAGTTTGCATATTTAGAAGTGTGTTATTCATGTAAAAACAAGATGTTGACATGTTTTCGATAATTTGAAGAAAAAAAAAAAACAACAGACATGTTTCCAAATCAGATTTTCTCGATAATATATGATATATGAACTGTATATATGATAGTAAACATTAGCATGGTAAACATTTTTGAACTTGGTGTAATAAGGCAAAAATATTCAAAAACGATCAAAATGGTTCGACTGCAATGTGCAGAGAAAAAAGCTGTATGTTGAGTTGTCAATTTGGCGATCTGCTGGAAGAGTCTGGAGTGTTGGATCTGTGTGTCCTGTCACTGAAGCTGCAGGTCTCTGATTGGCTGAGTGGAACTTTTCCTCAGCAGTGTCAGTGCACTGGTATATGATATGACATCACTGTGGGATCCACTGTAGTGAGCTGACCTGGCATCGTAACTATGTAGTCTTAAATACCTGTCCACTCTCTCACCTGGACCTCGCTCTCTCTCCCTCTCTCTCGCTCTCTTACTCCATCCTGCTCTTTCTTTTTCTCTTGCTCTACATTCTCCTCTCTCCCTCTTTGAGCTGTCAACCAAAGAACAGAAGAAATGCCAAGTGAATAAGGAACTGAAAAAAAGGTTTCAGCCTAACATCTTGCTCAGGCTCTTCACAACAACATAACAGACACTAGACATTACATATAATGTTGTTAACTTCAGTAAATATTATTGCCACCTGTTTTCTTCCCATGAATCTATCACTTAAACCAGGATTTGACATGCTGTGTTTGTGCTGGCATTCACAGGACACCTCGAGCAGTAAACCAGGTAAATTATTAATTCATTCTTTGAGCCATTCAGGTTTAATAGTTCTGAGAAAAGCAACTTCAAAATATCTGCTGTCACTGTGTGTGGTTAAGTTTCTGAGCTGAGCAGGAAGTCGCAGGCGAGGCCGGGGGGAAAAACACTCCTGTGCCTCCTCAGCAGGCAGGAATTACTACGAAGTAAAGAGAGAAGTAAGAAAACAAGTGTGTCGTTAAATCAAATATCAAGTTCTACTCTTTGGTTTTTTGCTCTGCTCTGTGTAGAAGAGGGAAATAGTGGGACTGTAAACGCAGCATACACTTTCAAACTGAACTAAAATAAAAACACATAAATTAGGAAACATAAATAACATAAATAAAATATTTATCTTTCAGAGGATGTGCAAAATAACAAATTAATAATACCTTGTTACAGGAGTTGAGATGAAATAGTCTACCTGGTAGTTCATGCATAGAAAAAAATATCTAAGTGTAGATCACCATAAAGATCATTCTTATTTCATGTATTGATCCCTGATGATTATCTGAGGGTGAAAAGCTTCTTTATTGCTACATAGTATAGTCTGTCTCTCGGTGCACTCTAAGTCCGGGCCATCAACTGACATAAGCTCATATTTTGTCCCAAAAACCCCTGAGAAAAGAATAATTTGATACATGTGTTTTTCTCAGGACCAATAAAGACAACATTATACACAATCACTCTAGATTCTATAATATGCGTTTTAATCACAAATGTCTTCACACTGAGAGTACCAAAGGTATTGGCCATCTGTTGGCTTAATTATTTCAGATGAAAACAGGATCTTAATAGTGGGTCTAGACAAAAGTAAAAACATTTTCACACCAAGTTCTGATTTTGCACACCGATGGATGAGATGTTTCCGCTTCCTTCCAAAGGGGGGCACTGATTTTTGCTGCTTTCCAGTGTTAACTAGTTAATAGCTAACTAATTTAAATTGGAATAGATCTACTTTGCAAATGCATTCGTCTGTTCTGTCAGTAGAAGGAAGCAGTAGTATTTTAGAAGTATTATAGATCCTCAAAGTTCAGGAAATGGAGCTTAAGTTGAAAAATAATGGTCTTCCCTTCATAATGTTTAAACGCTCGATATTTAATTTAAGAACTTTATAATCTTAATGGACTCTAAATACAAGCATGAACGGACTCCATTGAAATATTAAATGTTTTTGGTATTTTGTGTCTAAACTTTAAAAATTCACAAATTCTTTCCAAGACAAGGAACAATTAAAAAAAAAAAAACTCTGAATGACTGGGTTAAAAGTGAGAATATTGGCCTTGTAAAACTGTGGTGCTGCGCTTCCCTCACTGCCTCAGCACTGAGCATGCACTCTTTGGTCACAGTTTACAAGCCCAGTCTGGTTTTTCCTACTTTTCCTTCAGTACTTCTTACCATCAGCTGCATCTTCCCATCCACCTTTGTGGCTTTACAGCCCATCCCCCCTCCTGTGCAAGATGCTGATGTACGGACAAAGAGCCACACACACACGCACGCACGCACCCACACAGGCACGCACCTCCATTAACACACAAGTGAACACTTTCAAAAACATTCACTCCTTCTCTTTCTTCACACACCCACGCACACACAAACAGAAAATGCCTGAGGTCAACCCCCACCCTCACTCGAGGCCTCAGAGGTCAGAGGACAAAGCCTAGGCAACTGCAGGAATTCTCCACCGATGCTGTTTGGAAGCCCTCCCAGGGGCTAAGCCATGAAAATACACACGCTGTCCACTCACAGCATGTTCCAAAGGAATAAACCACGCTCACTTATTATTAATATTAACTACATCATGAGTTAAGTGAGTGTGCTTTTAGATTTGTTTGGGAGAAAGTTCTGGGTTCTTGCTTTTGAATACTTTGAATCGTGCGTGTAGGGTCAGCTTCACGATACAGCTGCAGTTCATAGGCCACAGCGCGTGTAGACTGAAAAAGATTCGATCAGTTTTCATTTGTCTTTGAATGTCTCGTCTTGGTCGATCAACAAACTCACGCTGAAACAAAATTTCTCAGTTAATGAATGTTTTTCTGAAAAAATAAAAAAGCATTTCATAATAATCGAGCGTTTCCATCTATTCCAACAAAAATACACTAGAAGATGCCATGTGTCATGGTCTCATCCTCCTAACTACAAGGAAAAATAGTACCACAAAAAAAATCTTCACCCAGATTTTTGAAGTTAGTTTAATCACCACTGCGTTTGTAACTTTCATTAATCAAGCATGAGACTCATAAGGAATCAACTCTGACCCCCCCCCGCCCCACCTCCCTGTTTCTGCCCTGTAGCTCCGCCCCACCCTTTAAACACTGAGATTTTGAGCGTGTTCATGGACAGTCGTTTCCACCTGTCAGTCTTCCTCGTTTTTTGGCTCTTTGCCGCGTACGCAGTTCGAAGAGCTGCTTTTCCTGCTGGGATGTTGGTCATTGTATCGGCCTTTCACCATCTACGGGAACATGCATGCGCAGCTACTCTCACGCTTTGAAATGACCCGTGATTGGCCAAAAGGTACCGTCAAGGTTAGATTTTAGCAAAGCCTGAATACTGAGCCTAGAGGAGGTGCCAAAGCCTAATCTTCTTCATTGGAATATTCTCAAAGGTTATCATGTTATTAAAATGAATTACATACCCCAGCTTTAATCGCTCGATTATTATTCATTTATCCTCTAGAATATTAAGTTCCAGATTTAAATATTACTTTGAGTTCAATACCCAGCGAAGAAGATTTACTCAATTAGATATTTACTGCAACATCCACAGTTGATATTGGCCATATCATAGATGCAGATATACTGTAGATGATATTGGCCAATTAATCCCCTACAGGCTTTTTCCTGCTACAAACTATATCTATATTATATCAGCCACAAAATGTCAAGGCGTTTTGCTGAAATCTTTCCGACAGCACTAAAACCTTTAAACTGGACCAACTCCCGCAACGTGTGCATTTTTTTGGAGCATTTTTTAGTATGGTTTCTGTTGAGTCCATGCAACCACTCACCTCCCACTCATTCCGTCTCTTCTTCAGCTGTTCGCACTTGCGCAGCTTGCAGATCTGCTTGCCCGTCTTGCGGTTCAGACAGTTTGCGCAGTTGCCACAACTCTCCTTGCGGAGGCAGGGACCGCACGCGCCACATTTCTTCCTCCGTTTTTTCTGCAGGTCCAGAGCGGCATCCGGGGAGGCGTCGCAGGGGGACAAGGAGTAGAGCCCCGCTCGCTGGTGTTCAGTCTCGATGTACTGTCTCAGAGGAGACGTTTCTTCTGAGAGTTTCCTACACAAGTGTGGGGACCGAGTCTCCTCCGCGTCCATGGAGAATTCACAGGCTGACCGAGGCGGGGGACCGGGCCCTGCCCTCGGCCTGGGCATAGTGACTGTTTTCTTATGGCTACTCCGTCTCTTTAAAAGAAAGGTTAAAAACCACCGACCAACAGAGTTAGGTTTAAAAAGTAGAGTTTAAAATTCAACACCAAGTACCATCAAAAACTATTGGGGACATCTGGCTGCAGGTGCTGTAACTCTGGATAAAAGCAGTCTGTGCGGTCTATCTACAAAGGAATTAGCTTGCTGTTCTTCATGTAGTCTGAGCCCTCCAAAATTATTCTATCATGTTCCCGATGACCTGGGTGGCCGTGGAGAATCCGGTTGGTAACTCTCCCTACGGACTCCATCTTTCCCAGCTACCCTGAGGGATGGTTGGCAGTCCACCACAGCCCGCGTAGTGTATTCGAAGCCTGGGGACTCATGGCAGCCTCTGCACAGCTGGGGCAAGGTCTGGAAGGGTGTACAGAAAGGTGGAGAGGGGACAACACAATGCATTTTTATTTAATGCTATGATAAGTATTCTGATCTTTTTTTCCTCTGAGTTGGCTATTGAATACTGAACTAAAACCAAATGCAGCGTTTACACAACACTTTCTCCAGGGACTATGAACCACTATTTCAGCTCTGAAAAAGTCCCTGCATTTTAAAAAATCAGCAGCTGCAAACCGGTTTGTTTTTGCCAATTTACATGGTGTCAGCAGACTAATTTGCCTAATCTTTGTGGCTGGTTGGGCCACAGTACAAACACAGACAGCGATGTGCTGAAGGGGCCTTTTCTTTCATTTAGAGAGCAGATTCTGGGACCAAAAGTTCTGACTACTTGGGCTGGAAGTTTTGCTCAAGTAAATGCTTTGGACTAGTTGTGCTGAAGAGAACCAATTTAATGCATATGTGCATTTAATAGCATTGAGATTTAGCCTGCAAAGTAGCGATGACCCACTGCAAAACTTCAGCACACTGCTGGCAAAACGTAGAAAGCTTCACAGTTTAGCAACTAAGTAATAATTTCCTCTTCCAAAAAATACAAAACAACAACAAACACCACGTTAAGTATTGAATTGTCCCATCAAGCATTTAAGACAAATATTTTCTCTTCAACTTGGTGGTGTGACTGCACACAGAGGGAACGAGGACATCTAACCATCTGCAAATTTTATTACTCCAATCACATAAAGACAGCCTGAGGGTTCGCATGTCGGGCGGAAAAAAATCAAAAAGTCAACAGGGCTTTGTAATATGTGAGAATATAGATTTTTTTGGAGTGTAGCCCTGCCTGCCGTCTGCACTCCTGTCTGGCCTGCAAACACAGCTGCCGCGTGCCCCGGCGGCTCGCGGACACGTGGACCGTGTGAGGAGATGCTGTGCTTCAATGGCAGACCCCACAGAGGCGGCGGCCGGGGCTTACGTCTCCCTGAATGAAAGACGGGGGAGGATAAGTTGAAGCCGCGGTCACGCGCTCCAGTCAACCGTCAATAAAGTGAGTTGTGCATCGCTGCTACTGAGTGCACTCACAGCCGCCACTGAGCGGCTCGTTTTAAAATGTGGAGGGTAAACTATGATGGCTCAGCAACATGACCTGACCTCACTCAGCAGGCTTCTGCAAATGGCGTTTCAGCCTCAGTCCTATTTTCTCAATACTTTTTAGCGGGGATGGAGTATGGAGTTCTACCTTTAGCTCGACAAGTCAAAACATCGGGGAACAAAAAAAAAAAAAAAAAAAAAAAAATCATGTTTCGCGCTCAAAATGTTATTGCAAGTGTCTGGTAACACGTACACACCTGTGCATTCTTGACTCAGTGACTGTAAAGAAATGTGTGCACAGATTGTGGGGTTTTGTTCGCACCGTGAAGCAATGTCGAGCTGAACGGTCCCAGTGACGTCACTTCAGACCGGTGGACTTTGTTAAAGTCCCCCTGTTGTTTTGGGAAAATGAAACGGACATTGGAGAGTGTCTAAACGCCGTGTCACGATGTATTTCTTACTGAAACAGGAAAGAACCAATCACAAGCCAGAAGGCACGACATAACGTTGGGATGGATGCTGGTGACCACAGCAACGGTCGTGGCTCCGCTAAGCTCCGCTGAACTCTGCTGAACGTTGACACTGATTGACAGCTGGATGCCATGACACTATTGGCGGAAACTGGCTCGGACACGGTTATTACGTGTAATTTCACGTGACATGCGGTTTTACCAGAAGAAAACCATATTGTATTTCGAAATAAAAAAAACAAAGAAATGTGGTTTTTGTCATTATTTTTGGGGCTCATTAAGCGGACAGTATGATCGAGGATGTGATCTAAACGGGTTAAAATTAGTTTTTCCATTTCAGGCAGACTTTAAGTAAGTAAGTAAGTCACAAAACACAGACGACGCAAGACAACACAGAGAAAAGGGATGAAATGTTGACTAAGAGGTAAAATAATATGGATAATTATATGGATTTAAAACTGCACGCCTCACTCCGGCGGTAAAATCAGAAAAAGGACATTTTTATTCAAAACTAACAGCAACCTCACCAAAACATTATTAGTTAATAATCAATCAATTAAAATTAATAAATAAACCGTTCCAACAGCAACTTTTAACAAATGCAGCCGGAAAAATGCAGCCATGAACTATTAGCGGTTAGCTAAGATGCTAAAGCTCAGCGTTACCTCGCAGACCGCCATGCTGGAGCATGGCACGTCCAGGCACGTGGACACCTTCGAAGGAAAACAGGTGAGCGACTGTAAATCACCTGTTTCCCAAAAAATAAGGAGGCCAGAGTTGAATTTTCACCTCCCGACTGGGCGCCATGAGGCAACACGGCCGACCGGCTCGACAGCCAAGAGTTTGGCGGGGGGAATTGAACCGTACGCACATGCACACATATCTCTCAATCTATCAGAGAAACTGTAAAAGACTTTTAAGGTACATCAACGTCGGACCGCATCTGCACGCGCTCCGCACGTGGTCCAATCATTTCCCCCCCGCTGCTGTTGATACGGCCGCTGTGTGTCCACGTGCACACAGCGATCAGATAAACACTGACACCAGATTTACACATTTACAGTGAGATACAGCTGCCTCATCAGCGC
>KV751322.1:8107136-8120346 GCA_001698575.1 Mola mola | reverse complement strand
TCATGAATTTTTTTGTCTGTATAGCACCAAATCCCAACAAAAGATAAATCTAAAAAACAAATCAGTGAAATATAAATAAATTAGATTTTCAAAGGCCGATATGTTACCGATAGTGTGTAGTAGAAAAGCTAATGTTTGATTTTCTCAGAACAAATGGGAATTTTGGGAAACTTGGGAATGTATCCTGACCTTGCTCTTTTATCGGGAAAGCCCAAAATTCAATCAGTCTATGTCACTGCCAATAGGAAATCATAGAAAACAAACCTGGGAAAATTCATCCAAGGCTGTGGATGGTATATAAATCTGAAAATCAGCTTCAAATAATACAAAGCAATTATTAAATGAACTTTGAACCGTTGGGCACGGTTTTAAAAGTCAATGATTGGAGCCAAATTCTGCAAAAAAAAAACAGCACTCTGTAAAACTTACCATCAGTTCAGAGGAATTGCTTCACCTCTAATATGGGGCCATCATGGTCTTCAGCCTGAGACTGTTGTTGGTCTCCATGCAGACCATTGCAAAATACTGTTTATGATATGTGAACAACACAGCAACGGTTTTTGTGGTTCTTCGTTTTCGTAATCATGCCTGAACAAAACAGGAAGTTTAATAATGCTGTGTTGTATCTTAACTCTGAATGGGGGGGGGGTCCCTCAGCAATAATGAGGTTTGTGGCCCAGTGCGAATTAAATTTTTGGACATGACAACACTTGTCTCCAGAAAAACCATCTCGCTGTGACTCCATAAACATTCAGGGGACCTAACACGACGAGGGCTACACATGACAAGGATCACAACAGGCATAATTCAGTCCGTTCAGATTCTCATCTTTTCAGTCACTTGTGAAAAGATGCACAGTAAAATTTTGGTTAAATTAGCCAATCACGTGAAGATGCTCTATTCAAACACGAACACAATCTCACAAATGTTTGATACATTTAATAATTAGAGCTATCGATCAGTTATAACACATCAAATCTTTATTTTTACACCATTTTCAGACAGAAGGTTGTTTAATAGGTAAAACTTTAGAAAAAATAAGGGTAAATTAAATAACGTTAGTTCTTGCAGTAATAAGCATTTTTTTACTAACAGTTAAATAATGTGTGATATTATCAACTACTAACAGTCCTCATGTTAACTAAGGTTTATTATTCAATTTGTAACCAAACTGTTAACATTAGTTACCTCAGTGATACCATGAACTGATGAATGATAAAATGAGGTGTTTTGACAGATGGCAACCCAATCATAAGACTCATAAAGCGTTATTAACCTGAATTAACATTTTATTAATGCTCTTTGTGACCCATATTGTAAAGTTGAAAACATGTATCCCTTAAGTGACACTTCATTAATGCACTGAATACACATGACTTAACTGTAATGAAGCATTTATTAGCCTTAACATTTATCAATGCTCTTTGTTGTGACCCTTATTGTCAAGATGAAAACATACATCCCTTAAATGACACTTAATAGTAGTAAATAGTAAAATAAATAGTAATAGTAGTAAATGGTTTTAAACTGTTGAATAATGTATTAATTAGTAACTTAGTTTACATGAAGACTGTTAGTGAATGATTAACTGGCACATTAATTGTTAATAAATGCTTATTACTACATAGGTGTAAATGTACTCTTATTGTAAAGTAGTATTGTTTAACAATCAAAGACAACATGCAAACCATCATTCAATATACTATAATACATATACATTGACTCTGTTGCTGTCATTTGGAGTTTTTCTAACAGATTTTAAGATGGACACGTGAAGGGTTGTGAAGCACTGAAAACACGTTGTATGACAGTATTTAGAACCAATTTGATCAACTGACTGTTTCTATGAGGTGAGGAATTGTTTCTAAACAAGCTTCAGCAGAGTTAAACCTTTCAAGAATTTAATGACAGTAAGCAGAGTGTAGAGAAAGCATGACTGAGGCAAAAAGATCCTTTGTTTTGTTTAATAAATAATGAATACAGCTCCAAAAAGCCTTCATTGCAATAAACAAACAGTAACAAAAAAGGAAAGGTTAGTACCAGCAGATGAGGACGGCTCCAGTGCGTCAGCGTGCTGACTCCAGCACTGCGGAGAAAGCCATCAAATGATAGCAACAAGGACAAAGAGCACAGCGACTGAACAAACAAAACAAGATTTCTGAAAATAAGACTGGATAGAAGAGGAGGTAAGGAGTCAAATGATCAGGCTTTGGTGAGGAATGTTCGTAAGGATCAGAAAAAGTCAATGCACAATCATGTTTTGCCACAGCCGATCAACTGAGGTCCCAAAACTGTCTTTTATCAGGTTCTTCCTTGGCCCATTTCCCACCATCCCACTAAGTTTCACTGAGCTTCATCCAGTAGATTTTGTGTAATCCTGCTAACAAACCAGCTGGCACACAGGAGTGACAATACAGCCTCATTGGAGGTAATTAAGAAAACGCCATCATTTGAACAACACGTGAGCTGCAATCACTCACAAATCAACCAGAGAGACGTGCTGCAGGTGGCAGATGGAGACGGACATGTATGTTTGTAGGGGGACACTAAAAAGTGATGGACATGTGGGACACGCTTGTTTTATGACCCTTTGGGGCAAGTTTCTGAAGTCTGCTACGGCTCCGTGGTGTTGGAAAAGAAGCCAAAATCTGTTTTTCTTATTTTGATGTCATGCTATTTTGCTCTTAAACAAATAAAAAGAAATGGGTGTCCTGTGTGTCCATCACTTTTTACTGTCCCCTATACACACCCATATCTGTTGCTATCTGCGCTACTTACGTTTTTTTGGTTGTGTTTTAGGTGTTTGTAGCTCAAATGTGTCATCAAATCGTTGGATGTTTCCGTTTTTGCCAGTATTTTGTCTATTTGAGTACATTTTCTGAAAATGCAGCGAGTTGAGCTTGTTTGGGGTGTGAGTCACCAGTACACGTTTATTCAGCTGAACCCGCCAGTGACAATGAAATCCTGTGTGGAGAGCTGGATTACATTCAAACAGCTAACTTAGTTTTATCTTGGCCTCAGGATGAGTGAAAAATGCTGCATCTTTTAGAAGAAATGCGTAAACTGTATATTAGGATCAGGTGGTTTTGGCCTGGTTTCCGCTTGGACACGGATGGAAATGTTTTATTGCACCCTCCAGACTCAGAGTGTTGCACATTTGACATATTTGCAATGATCCACTCTTAACTGCTACAAGGAGCTTCCAGTGTTTGTAGGCAAGTCCTGAAATGAGTATACACTGGGAATGGGTACCAACTCCCCCAGCCTGTCTGCCCTCGTTCTCATGGTAGTTTGGTCGGGTTGTGGCAGAGCGGCGCGCTTTATGTCCGCACCTGGAACTTGCCTGCCTTCGTCATGTACTTGATGCCTTTGAAAGGTTTGTATTTCTCGCCGTACATGTCCAGCCGATTTACCTTCAGCCCTGTCGAGGGACACAGATACAGATAATTCAATGCTCACAGTTTGATGTGCATATAAGTTAGTGGATAGAAGCTGCATTAAAGAAAGATACGGATTTTCAGTATTGGGTTTCTAATCCAGCCCGTCTCATGTCTCCAATTCACAGTGAAAAGCATAAAATGCCTTGCACCTATTGAACTCAGGCGGTCTTTGAACACATACCACTGTTCACAAAGTATTTCCAGAATCCTTGCAGATTCTAACCATCTGGATTTGGTAACGCTTTAGATTACAACCAGTGATTTACAGTGCAGGAAAACCTAATTTACTGCATACCTTTGTGGAACACTACTTTACCTTCAAAGGTTGTATGTATACATATTTTTAGGTATAAAACACAAAATGCTTTTCTACTTAAAGCTCTACCCCCTCAATGTAGCTGGTTGTTATAGCGACGACAGGAAACTGCTAGGAGTTCAAAATGAGAAACACGCGTACAACGACAATAGTGGAGCAAAAGGAGGGGATTGTGGGTTTGATTCTTGACGTTTGACTGTCACCATGAGGAGAGGCTGAAGGCAGCGAGACAACGGACTGCTAAGGCAAACGGGAGACTGCGAGAAACACTACTGTAGAGTTCAGATGGAGACTTCCGTTTGAAAGTGGACAAGAGGGTGATGTTAGCATATATGGTCCACTATATGGAAATTACTGAATCAGCTGTAGCGCCACTGTTATGTATTTAAATGTGCAAGCTGTGTAGTGAATTTAGGCAAACGTATTCGCTTTGTGGCCATGGTGTCTGAACAATCAGTGGTCTGAAAATGGTTTCGGCACATTTTTATTATGGCCTCAGCTGGCTTGGAACCTTGAACAAGGTTGTACTAAAAAAAAAAACAAAAAACAAACAAACAAAAACTAATTTCTCCCAGTGGAAAACCCAAAAAAGGCAAGTAGAGTTGGAACCACGCAGTGGAAAAGGGGCATAAATAACCTCAGATACTGTGCTTAGTATTCTGCTAATAAGTGGATGAAACAGGTATATCTTCTCCATAACTGTGCTGAAAGAGCACAGCTGAGACCAAACGTACCACAACAGTTTCATCAGGAAAGCAGCATTAGTGGTAACTTTAAAAAAAAAATAAAATAAATAAATAACACAATTATTACACAACTTGCCCAGATTTCCAGTTCTGTTGCTCAGTAATCTCTGACATGTATCATGCAATAACCTAACATTTAAGCCTACAGAGTATGTAATGTAACATTGCTGACCAGCATAGAAAGTCAAACATACCACTTAATATTAGAATAAATGTCCTTCAAATTTGTATCAATAATTGAAAATTTAAAAAAATATTCCCAAAACATTGCACATTATTCCCTTATATCTAAAAATATTCTCTGACACACCTGTACGCTCTAAATTCAGTCTATTCCCTGTAAATTGGAAAGATTTATTCCTAACCTGAACGAAGACAGCTGATAAAGGTTTGAACTCAATTTATAAAACAACAATGAAACCATTATCAGTGCTGTTTATGCAAGGACATATTTTCTTTTCATTCAACCTGGAATGGCAAAATACATTAAGAAATCTAAAAAGAGGTTTAAAAATTCATTTATTTATCCAATTTCCATCTAGCAGATGAAACATTTCTCCATTCAGATGAAGTGCGATGAAGAGTCTTTGAGGATTCAGCAAATTTCTCCAGAACAGCCACAATTATAGTGAAAGGACTGTCTGGGCTTTTCAAAGACGTGGGACGTTTATTTTCAGGAGAACTGGATGCTTAGCACTGTGGTTCAAATGTAACAGTAACACATGAAAGGCCCAAAGTGGTGCTAATCCAAACTGCGTTTGCCTGCACACTAGTCTGTTAATTCCCTTCAAAATTAAATTAGAGGATAATCCACCTGGGATGAAGCGTCTTTTTTTAAGAGGGTTCTTCAGACACAAAACATGAAATTTAAAAAAAAAAAAAAAAAAAACAACAAAAAATACCCAATACAACACTAGGAAATTTAAAGGGCTCACCAATCATCTCAAACTTCACACAAAACAACTGTTACGAGTGTCTTTTTTGGTTTAAATTTAAATAAATAAACAAAAAGATCATGTCAAAATAAGCAACAAATAACAGAGGAAGCTAAATATAATTAACTTGTGATGTTCTACTCTTAGTGAGATTAATCTAGTTTGATGGCGCTTTAAACTTCCCATCCCTTAATTTCTCACAGACTCTAGAGCCAAGACAGGAAAAACTAACTACAGTATGTTTTTTAGGACAAGAATGGTAAGATATGTATAGATAACATGTCTCAAAAGTGAGCAACTTCATTCTATCCTAGAAGATTTTGAGTAAAATCGATCAATCATCTAACAACATACGTCAATGTGAAGATCTGTATTTATTGCATTTGGCACCATCTAGTGGCCGCAGTGTCTAACTGCTCACAGAACTCACTAATAGAGAAAAGGAATCTGGGTTGGGTTTTTGTGACAGAATTCCTGAAAGTACACAGTGTGACTGACTGACTGTGTGTGTGTGTGTGTGTGTGTGTGTGTGTGTGTGTGTGTGCGCGTGTGCGTGTGTCTGACTGACTGAGTGTCTGTCTGTGTCTGACTGACTGTGTGTGTGTGTGTGTGTGTGTGTGTGTGTGTGTGTGTGTGTGTGCCTGTGTGTGTGTGTGTGTGTGTGTGTGTGTGTGTGCCTGTGTCTGACTGACTGTGTGTGTGTGCCTGTGTCTGACTGACTGAGTGTGTGTCTGCGTGTGTGTGTGCACGTACCTGAAATGGCCATCTGCTGGATCTTGAACTGGATGTTGATGGTGGGGTTCTCGTCAGGTTTGGAGGCCCCGGCCTGCAGGCTCATGGTGCCTTTTAGGCTGGGGAGCTTCTGTGGGTTGATCTTTCCAACATCCCAAGACAGCATCTAACAAAACCACAAAAGGTCACATTCTACAGACACTAGAAAAGTACTTAATTTCATTAATGTCAGTACTTTAAAAAATGAGTTTTGAGATCTCTCTGGGAGATTGAGTCATCTCTTTTCTTTAGTTTAGTTTTAATGGTGACAAAGGCTGAGACACAGGTACAAGTGGTCTTGTTTATTGCGAAAACAGACACATGAAGGAAATTATGGCATTGCTTTTCATACATAAATGACACAACTTATATAGACATGCACTTTGAAATGTTTCCTGATGTTTTAGGGTTTGGCCATGGCATCGTTCCAGTGGTAGTATTGATATATGATATATTGATATGTATCAAAGTCATAATTGTGGTATAGTGACATTAAATTAAGATCATCTGAGGCTTTCTGGGATCTGCAGCCAGCCACAATTGGCACTCCTACATTAATTTACACTTCCCTTCTTCCCTCTTGCAGGCGCTCAAACATAGGTGGACTCATTTCCACGTACCTTTGTGACTGGGTCGAAGGTGTATGTTCCCTGGGAGGGGTTGAGGTTGGCGTTGAGGACGCCCCGTGGTAGCTGGCTGCTGACTAGGACTGACTCCACAGCCTTGCCCATGGTCTGTTTGGGCCCCAGGGTCAAGTCGAAACGCCCCTGGGAGCTTCCCTCTCGGAAAGTGATGTTGTGCTTGACGTACACCGGGATGGCCACCAAGCTGGAGATAAAGCAGACAAACGAATCAGATGAACATGCATTTAAATTTAAAACTTTAAAGGGAAGTTCCTTCAGACCTTACACATACGGAATATCAGAAACCAATAGAAAATAAACTCAAAAGGCATTTCAACTGTTTAGGAGGCCAAATGAAGCACTGACTTTTGGGAGCTGACATGGTAGGAGAGCAACCGGAAGTTTCCATCAGGGGGGATGAAGGAGAGGATCCGCTCAGCTTCCCAGCGCTTGAACCGAACACACGGGTGGAAGCTGACGTCATCCAGTAGCCGAGGATTCTGGGAGACAGAAGACGAGAACTTGGAGCGCCTATCCCAGTGACACTTCTCATAATCTGAAGATTTTTATTGCAGACTTTCCTGTTACATTTGAGTGCTCACTCACCATAAAGGAGAGAGTGAGGTCGGGCATGCCTGTTAGTTTCACGCAGGCGTCAATAACTCCCTGAATTTCTGCCGTAATAGTGGAGCCTGAACAGGAGGGTTAATGTGAGAAACTCACAGAAAGCAAAAGCACACAGATGCACAACAAAGTTTATGCTGTTAATTAAATGCAAATGATGATAATCAAACTGCATGCATGAAATGTTAACAGAAATTTGGCCCCAGTTGACAGAGACGATGGTGAAGTATTTGACCTGATCAGAGGAGTACCTGATTTATCGATGATTGCGTCGATCTCTTCCACCACGTCAAAATAGGCCTCATTGTTGGTGTATTTGACTCCGGTGCGTCGCCATGGAACCACTGACAGTTGGCCTGTGGGAAGCTGCTCGCCAACATTGGTGCTGCCTGGAAAACACATTGATAAAGGAGGAATACATTGTTGGCGCTCTCTCTCTGGAGACTTTAACTGAGCGGAGCGACAACAAACAGCGCAACATTCGACACCTTAAACCGACTCAGCTCGGTCTCTCTGTCTTGTTCAAGAACAGTTTTCCTCTGAGCTGACTGTGAGATAGAGAAGCGGCTCTCCACTGCTGCAGATGCAACAAAAACACAGCTGCTACAATGCTGCCAGTTGTGTTTAATGAATCAGTGAAAGGTGAGAGTAAAAATAGTTCCCCTGTTTTCCACGGAATCATTCAAGGATCCATTCTGAATCAAAAATCTAAATATTTCAATCAGTTTTCCACTCATACAACACAAACATATGATATTGATCATATGCAGTATTATTGGGTGTATTTGCAACTTAGACTTCACATTGATGGACACAATCTGAAGTAAACACAAAACACATCATGTGACACTTTTCCTGCCAATAGACAACATGAACTTTTCTGCACATAGAGCAATGGTATATACTTTATATATTATGTACTTTTAATTGTACCTTTTATGTTTTAAATCAATTTCAAAACTTATTTTTTTACATAAGCACTTTTACATAATCTTTTTAGCCCCTCACATATTGTCACAGCCACAACATTTCAATCAGACTTGTCTTTTTTGACAGCCCTACTGTTAACACAAGAATCTTTAGTTGTTGTCTAAATAGTAAAAGTCCAATTGAGTTTGAATTTCCCAGCAGGCACGGCATTCTGTGTTTAACATGTAACACGTCGTACCTGTGATGGTGTTGACCATTGTGCGCAGGATGGTGGGAGGCTTAATGAGCTCTTTGAGGATGTTGGACTCTGTGGCCAGCGGAAAGCCGTTGTCCAGCATTTCCTCCAGCAGTTCATAGACCACTACCACATTATCCTTAATAGCAGCTTCTGTACACACTCCAAAATAGTCCTGAGAACAAAGACAGGGTATTAAAAAAATCACACGTTGGTCACTTTAGCCCAACTAAAAGAGGGTTGAAAATGCGTAGAAGCAAGAACCTGGAACGTGTCGACGACTCTGTGAAGAAACTCGATGACAAACAGCGGCGGCACCTCACTCTGGATTACTGCTACGAAGTAGATGCGGTGGCGGAGCACGCTGATAAGGTAGTGATGCGGCGTGGGGATGACAGGTGGGACATTCTCTGGCTCAGTGGCGCGCTCCTGCGCCTCAAAGAAGTAGTCACACACGGAGCGGCTGACCACACTTTTCCAGTGCTTCTCCAGGAAAATGTCCCCTGAGGCGTTGACTAAGAACAGGCTGTGGATCATCCTGGCTGGAGGCTGACAACACAAAACCAAAGAATTATGAAAAATGAGCAGGATTTAAGTTGAACAGTACTAGCTTAAAAGCAATAAGTCAATTATTTCACAGTAAAGTGCTTCACAGAGACAGTTTCATTCGACTTGTGCGAGTGCCCTCTACTGTGCTCAAGCGTGGTACACTTTCTTGGCCCTGGCAGGGTTGGAGGAGGTGTGATTCGGCACAGTAGTGAATCAGTGAATCTGGGAATGTGGAAGCCAAATCTAAACAAAAAGTCTCAGAATAAACCACATGGTCATGTTAAAGTTAAAGTCATGTTGCCTGTGTCATTCTTCATTGGGCTGGGAGCGCGATTCCCCATGCCTGCTCCCCCTACAATAAAGGCTGCTTCATGAAAACCGTGCTCAGGCCCGGTTGGGCTCGGAGCAGTGTGACTGCAGGCCTGGACAGACGGGGACAACCATGTGCCCTGAAATAATTCATTAAGACTTCTAAAAACCGGTGAGTCAGGTTAGTGCAAAATTGAAATGTCAACAAAATGAGTCAAACTGAACAGACAGCTCTCCCTCCTCCTCTCATGTGACACATTCTCTGTGGAGGACAGCAGGCTTGTACTCATGTCCAAGAGCAAAGCTTTTTGGGTCCCCATACCAAATAAAACTAAAGTAAAACTTGCCTTTCAACTCATGATGCGTAATAATAAACCTGATCACAGCAACACCTGCTCGACCTGTGAACCTGTGAATAAAGATGACATGCCATGTCATTTACTGCTGAATCAAACTAAATGTTTATCAGGAGGCCTTTGTTGCAGTTTGCACTGTGAATGCGAGTCTGCACTTAGCATCAACTTGTCAAGGCCGGGAAACACGACACCGGAATATTCATTGGAAATGCGACAGCGGGATCGATTTCGGTCCCGGTATTACTCGCTGCTACACTAACCGGAAAAAAAACCCACTGCGTTTACGCGAACTTATTACGGCACTGACATTTCACCTAGTAACCAGCTGAATCTATCCTAACGATGAAGTTAGAGGCCTCCATCTCCCCATAGGATGCAAAGCTAAACCAGTCCTTCCTCCAGCCTCCAGCGGTCTCATGACCGAGGAGCAGCCCGGCCGGGGGCCGGTGTGCGGGGTGAAACACGGTGAAATAAAGCCATGAAAAATCACCATTCGCTACTTGGGACGTTTATTACGTGCAACCGACTTACCGAGGACAATGTTTGACGTTTCTGTTTCGCCTTTCACCCTTTTCCTCGCTGACAGATTAGGCGGAAGTCGTCGCTTCCCGTTAGCTGGAGCGGTCCTGATGCCCAAAGGACAGAGGGGTGGAGCCAACCAATCACAATCGAGGGAGAGCGTAAAGTCCCGCCCACCCAAAATGCGCTCATAGGTTAGCAGTACGTCATTTAGCTGCTCGTGACTCGGCTGTGATTGGAACAGAGGGCGGAGCCGCGGTAAACCGCAGTGAAGCTGTGCGCTTATTGGCTGTACGAAGCGGCTGGTCTGACATTTTGTTTCCAGTATCAGATTTCATCTTGGGCGCTCGTCTCCATTCAAACAGATACCAAAACATGAATACCATAATCAAACTTAAATGATTAGAGTCCACGCCTTACCAGTCAGTCTGCAGCATGGAATTCACGAGACATTAAAATATAATTATAAATGTTCACCCAGTGCGTTACTAGGTAAAAAGTGAAGAGTGAAACTTATGTATTGATATCATATATATTGAAGTAGAAAGCAAGTATCTTCAGCAAGTGTTACACTGTGTGGGGAGCTCTCTTCAGCTGGCGTAAGCAAATTAAAAGATACAGAATGATACAGAATGTAAATATGTTGCTTTGAACTAATGGGTGTCTGGTTCATAATGTTTTATTTTTTAGTTTCCAAATGTTTTAAAAAGAATGCCTTGAAAACCATAAATAAAATGAAGTACACTAGTACAAACATTCACAAACTGTTTCTGACACCAGCCAATTCATCAGAGGTGCAGCTTTTAAGATTATGGGAGATGAAATATATTTGAAATAACTATTCGTTTTTGACAGGACACGCTGTCCTACAGTGATATCTAGTGGCCACTAGTGGTCAAAGCAACTCCGGAAGTCAACGTTATCAATGTTTACTACGAGGTCATGTTAATCACTTGTTTACGAACTGAATTTACTTTCGATGTTCTACTCGCTACGTAGCAAGATAACATCCTAAGCTTTAACTTAACCAAAAAAATTAAAAAAAAAAAAAAAGTCCCAATGCTTTTTCACTTGGTTGACTTAAATAATATTGAAAATATTTGTTTTCTGACTTTCCCACCTCAATTTCAACTTGAAGTATGTGAAAACTGAGCAATATTTGAATATATTTTCTCTATCAGCTATGAGAGCTGGAATCCTACATGAAAGGTGAGTACTGTTATTTTACATGACATACTGTATTTCAGAATTTTAATTTATGGGCATGACTTTAGTGGACATTTTCACACTGACTGTTATTCATATGTATTATTGACAATAAACAAACTATTTAGAATGAAGCACCTTCCACTTGCATTACTGGGGCATTACAACAATCTTGTCTGCTGTATGCAACATTGTCACAATTTATTCCTGTATTTACTTAAAAATTAAAAGCAATTCCAATTACAAAATATCAAGTTTTATTCAAGAAGATTTACTATTTTGAAAATGTACATATTCAGCATAATTAAAGCACCTGGAAGCAGTGGATCGAGACGAGGACTAGCCTATTACAATTTACCTGCAGAACCTACTCACAGGAAAATTCAAAAAGCTCCAGAAAAAAACATGAATGGCTCAACATAATTTATTTTCATTTTATGTTAAAATGTACAGAGTTCTTTGAAAGTACTTGCTAAGAAAGAAAGAAAAAAAACTGAATGGAAATAGATACAGGGACAGAGTAGAGAGTTGAGGCTGCTGAGCGCATATCAACCGTCACTGTGCACAGCTGTCACTCCTCTCTGTATTTTGCGTTCTCTCTTAGCATACAACGCAACATGTACAATTACAAAGGATACAAAAAGGGAAGCGATATAAACAGACAGAAATATACTGAGCTCCTTTTTACATGCCTCTCAAATGTAAGGAAGTCATCCTATACACACACAAGTAAAAAAAAAAAAAAAAAAATGAAGAAAATGCCAAGTGACCTTTAGATATTTGTAGTCCTTTTGTTTAAAATAGCATTAATATACTACACAAAGATAGATAAACTCTAGAGATGAGATGGAATGGAGAGGTTAAAGGCATCTTAAAGTCACTAAAAGTGAGTGGTTATTTTTTTTAGTTTTGAATTTCTTAGTAATTATTACCCAAGAGGCGAGCTAAAAAATATGTATTGTTTTTTTCCTGAAACAGAAGTGAAAAAATGACAGTACCAATATCAATGTCAGAGTTTCCTTTCATATTATAGAAAAAACTGTTTCTCTACAATAGGTTTTCTAAAGTCAAAAAGAGCCAGCTTGTGTCATAAAAGAAAGCTGCCCAGTCTGATAAAATTCAGAAAGAAACACCACAACAAAAAATAGGTACAGAACACAACAATACACACAAATTAAGTATGCAATGTCACGTCTGTAGGAAAATTAAAACTCCTCTTTTGACTTTGAATACTGGTACATGGAGCAACAAGGTCAACTGCTTCGCCCTCCCCACTGCCAGCTGAACGCCACGACCAACAGGACCTCCAACACTTTCTCGCCTACGACCCTATTTTCATGTGCCTCTATGCCAGGGCCGAACCGTGCACTAGATCAGGCATTCAGGAACACCTTTTAGAAAGGCTTCTGCCTTGACTCTAGCCAATGGGAGTGCAGTACATGGAGCAACAAGGTCAACTGCTTCGCCCTCCCCACTGCCAGCTGAACGCCACGACCAACAGGACCTCCAACACTTTCTCGCCTACGACCCTATTTTCATGTGCCTCTATGCCAGGGCCGAACCGTGCACTAGATCAGGCATTCAGGAACACCTTTTAGAAAGGCTTCTGCCTTGACTCTAGCCAATGGGAGTGCAGAATTTTGCAGCAAAG
>KV751322.1:8086444-8104085 GCA_001698575.1 Mola mola | reverse complement strand
CATTGCCTACGCTAGTGGCACCCGGTCCGCTGTTGGACCCTGGTCCCGTTTGCTGGATGAGACTACAGCTGCCCATGGCTACTTGCGAACTTGCGGCTCCTGTGGAAGATGTGAGGCTGGGGGCTGGCACAAAGGAGCAGCTGTTGGACTGGGAGGAGGAGGACGGGGTGGCAGAGGTTGAAGACGACGAGGCTGACGATGAGGAAGCTGTGGAAGCTCCTGCTACTACAGCAGTGGATATTCCCCCTCCGTTCCCACCATTCCCTGTGCCATTGCCCCCTCCACCCATTGTGGAGTCGTAGCTGCTGGGGTTGTCATAGTTCTCCGTGGTGCTTTCTATGCTTCCAAGGTCACTGAAGCCACTGTCCACCACCTGCTGCGAATGGTCTGATACAGACGGCACATCCATCATTGGCGACGTCTCCATGTTCTGCTGGGAGGGGGCGGACAGAGAACTGGGATGCTCTGGCGTGATCTGAGTGTATCCGCCTCCGGCACCTCCACTATTGGCCCCAGGTCCAGTGGGGCCAGGTGTTCCTCCCCTTTGCCCAGATTGCGATGTGTCCATGATGCTTGAGGGCAACCCTGGACTGTTCACCGAGCGCACAGACTGACTGGGCAGGGCCGGCACTGGGGGATTAGGGAGGGGGCTGCTGTGTTGGGAGGCCCCACACTCCTCTACTAATGCCAGTGCCTCCTCCTCTGCCTCCCCTGTGTGGCTGTAGTTCTGCAGGGTCCTGCAGGCAGCTAGGGTCTCCTCACAGTCCTGATAGGCCCCGTGGTGTGGCTGGGGTTCGGACTCTTCGTCCTGGGATTCTCCCTGTGTCAGGGACTGGACGGCTTGCATAGTCTCCAGGTCCAGCTCATTGGAGTGGTGATGGGGGTGGTGTGGGTGATGGTGCCCCAGCTCCTCCTTGAAGTCAGAGTGCTGGTGTGGGTGGGAGTGTGGATGTGGGTGTTGGGGCTCCATCAACAGCGTGACATCCTTGTCGTCCGGGTTCAGGGGCTGCAGCTCCATGGGCTCAGAGGGAACTGACATGGCCGTGACTGTTTCGACCGCTGCAGCAGCTGCGGCTGATTCCTCCTGCTCTCTGCGCCGCCTCTCGTCCTGCTGCGGGTCGGCTGAAGCAGGCCGACACTTGGCCTCCTGCACCTCTTCCTCAGCCTCCTCCTCCTCCTCTTCCTCCTCCTGCTTGCTGACGTAGTCCTGAGCCACGCTGTTCTCCATGTCTAAAAAAGCCTCTCCGCCTTGGGGTTCTTCTTTGACCGGAGGAGAGCTTGCACGAGAGGCAGGCTCCTCGTCCTCATCTTCATCATCGTCTTCCTCTTCAGAGTCCTGACCTTTTCTCTTTTTACTGCCGTTGGTGCTGCTGTTGCTCTTATTCTCCAAGTGTCCATCGCCTTCATCATCTGCATCGTGGTCTTCGCTGCGCCTGCTTCCTGAACCTGATGTGACTGCTGCTCGCCTGTTGATACTACTGCTACCCATGCTGCCACATTCTTCATCCTCTCTCTCCTCATCGTCATCATCTTCCTCCCTGTCACCAATGTCTGTGTCCTGAGGCCGGGACTGTGGGACCCGGAGCCCTGATGTGGAAGAAGAGGAAGACGGGGACAACAGTGGACGAGACGGCGGACGGCTTGGTTTGTCTTCCTCCCAAGTTCTTTCATTCTCCTCCTCTTCATCCTCTTCTTCCTCTGGCTCAGAGGTGGGAGGTGGTTTGGGGGCAGGCTGGGGTGGTTGGCAGACGGCACGGTTCTTAGGCGGTCTCCCTCGCCTCTTTGGCACCTTTTGCTCAACGGGTTTGGGGAGATAGTCGTCGTCTTCATCAGAGTCTTTCTGTTTGCCGTCTCTGTCGGTGTTGGTTCGACAGATTCGCTTGCAATCGTCTGTCTGTAGCAGCTGAGGATCTTTGTTCAGCTGCTCAAGTAGTCTTTGTCTGTCCTGCTCCTGCCTCTGTGACTCCTCCTGGGCCCGTTGCAGATACCAGCTCCGGGGCTTGCGGCCAGGCTTCATCTTGATTTTTGGAGGTGGAGGATCTCCACTCAGAGTCTGGCTGTCTATAGCTGCTCGCTGGTTGGGACCAACACCAGGTGGTTTTCCAGGTCCCCGTTTTTTCCAGTGCAGTGGTTTGCGGCTTTTTCCCTTGGGCCAGCCTTTCTTCTTCTTGACTGGGACCTCTGGGGTGGATGTGAGGGTATCTAACTGGGTCCCTGGCAGAATACCCACTGACTTAAGTACAGGTGTTAACTCTGAGAGGAGGCAAAGAAAATCAGTTAGATAAAGCTACAAATAAGTTTGCATTTATACAATTTCATAATCTCTTCCAATTTTGGAATTTAAATGTGTGTCTACTTACCGTCTTCCTCTGAATCAGTCAGGTTGGAATGCCGGCCTCTTTTGGGTGCTTGATCAGATAACCTCAGAGCAGAGCGGGCTGGAATGTAGCGGTGCAGTGGGTGTCGCAGGGGCATCGCTTCCTCCAGCCTGGGCATTGGCCTTTCCGAGTCTGAGTCCACAAAAGACTCATCCAAAACCTCTGTGGTTTCAGAAATGGTCTCTGTCACCACGCTACTGTGAGGGTGGCTGCGCTGGCGAAAACGACGCTTCCTCAGTGGCTTCTGGGTAGAAAAATGACGGGGAAGAGGGTATGACTTAAATTTTTTTTTTTTTTTTTAAATAAACAACTACAAGAAGTAAATTCTAAGCACAACTACATACAAACACAGTAGTCAGTCAGTTTCTTACCTTGCATTTGAGCCCCATGGCAGGCTTCGTGAGGATGGGTGGGGAGCACGCCCTGCGCTCTTCATCATCGTCATCGTCGTCATCCTCCTCCTCCTCCTCCTCCTCCTCTTCGCTGCTTTCACTGAAGCAGCTCTTGACAGGCAGTGACTCATTCAGCCTGGAAACCGCAGGAAGATGTGCAAGCCCTTCTCCAGGCCCTTCTGTCAGTCTGGGCTTAGGGCCTCTCTTTTTCCTCGGGGGCCGCCCTCTCCGTGTGGGGGTTATGGAGGGGTGCCTGGACAGTGAGTGAAAGGCTGTGGACTCAGCTTGTCTGTCCAGAGAGAAAAGAGAAGGGGGGCCACTGACAGAGCTGGATTTCCCCCCACCTGTCCTCTCATCACCTTCATCGTCCTCATCCTCCACCGGGCGTATCTTAGGCGGCCGTCCCACCCGTGCGCTGTCTTTCACCTTTCCCCAAGGCCAGTTTTTGGGCGGTCGTCCCCGCGGTCTGCGTTCTCCATTTGTTGGGGGAGGGGGTCGTGTTTGTTCTGGCATAGGGGGTGGACAGCGGATGGGAGGGGAAGTTGGAGAGTTTTGGCTAAGGGGAAACCCCGAAAAGCTTTTTCTTTCCTCCTCTTCTTCATCGTCATCTTCCTCCTCCTCGTCCTCCTCTTCCTCCCTCTTCTTCCCCTGGCGAATGTGCCAGGACATTGCAGGGACCTTGTGACTTGGTTTGATCTATTGGTAAGTAAAATCAAAATCAAAACATTTATCAATATGGATGTACAGCAACAGGAACAAAACAACAAAAACCCAAAGTGTAAAGTATATACCTCCTTGCGGTTGTCTTCCTCTGGCTCCTCATCTTCCTCATCATCGTCATCATCTCCATCAGCATCAGAGACCACAGTGTTCGTTACAATGACCGGAGTCCAGCGGAGGCACTCGGGGTCGACCTCTAGCTGCCGTGGGCGGGCTTTGAGACGAGTCATGTGACTAATAACCAGCTTCTCCCGTCGCACCAGAACCAGCCTAACAAAACCACAGTGGTAAGAAACAGGAGCATTTGAAAGATCTATGTGAGCAACTCTGCAATCTAATTCCATGTTCTGCCCAGAGCTCTGATTGGTTACACATCATGAATAATATTCTATCATGGACCTGTGAGTCAAAGAAAGCAGCAGATATTTCCAAAGTTGTAATGAGCATGCCCAGTTTTACTAAATTTAAGAGTAAAAAGCACCACGATAGCGTCATCTTTGATATTTTCACTACAACTCTGCATCGAGATGAGATTTAGGAAATTTCTACTCAAAAAGTAACAGCGGCTGTAAAACTGTCGTAAAACCCCTTTTAAAAATGTGCAGTTATATACAAGACCAATTCATATAGACCACAGATTAATGTTCTGTTACACTCCAGCAAAATAGACTATGATATGTCTCCTTTGTGATGTTTCCTAGATAAGCACTGCCAGAAAGTGACAATACATTAATCATTAGCTTAAACTGACTAATTACTCATAGCCAACTGGCCCATATATTTTGGACTGTTACAGAAATTCTGTTTTGGCAAGGCCTTACTGAAGTTTCAAATCAGGTATTTGAAGAGGCAGCAGGACACCTAGCCTACATTTATGGTCTGTGGACTTTAAATACAACATACTGCATTCATGTTATTATAAAGAGAATCTGGGCAACGATCAAACTAAAGTCTACTTTACCGACTGGCTTTGTTTACACACGAGATGTAACGTGGCTACGACGGGTAAAGCGTTACAAGAGCCTTCAATACTTTTACCTGGCAACCTGATCCTTACATGTCTGTCACTGGACAGTGAGAAGTGATATTACATGCTAATGCTAGGTAATGATGATGAACATGAGACTAGCATTGAGACTCTTATTTACCTGTAACTGTGACACAATGCAATCTGGAGAGGCCAGAACTACGTGACTACAGTATAGTACCTAGTATGAAAGCCTCAAGTGCGTTCCTGGCGCATTTAATATGGAAATAAATACATTTTTTTTTTTTTTGTCTCTGACCTGTCTCCTCGTTGCTCTAGCATGTTGAGGCTGTGCAGGGTAGTGGTGATGTCCTGCGGGCAGATCCCCGTCAGCTTGCTAAGCTGCCTGATGGTGATCTGTCGGTCGTGGACCTCGTGGAGACACTCAAGCACTACACTGCGCCAGTAGGCCATGTAAGACAGCCGGCCGAGGTCTGACAGAGGCTTCTCTGGAGATCCAGGCTGGCCTTCGCGCTTGGACAATAAGTAACCTGCAGGGAACGAGGAACAAACTATGAGCCATAACAGACATATTCAACAATATTTTTATATTTTCTATACCAACAAAAGCAGAGGTATAGTTATTGTTGGAGTGAATGTGCTGTTTAAGGTTTGAAGCTCTTACTGAAATCAATGAGAAAGCGTCCATAGCCCTTGCGCTGGTACTGTGGAAGAATCATGATGCACGATACATTGTATTTCTGTTGACAGTGTTTCTCCTGGAAAAAGAGGGAGACACAGGCACATTTCGACATTAGAAAACACATCATGGAACCTGCATCACAGAGCGGGCCTGTGTGGGTCTACAGCAGGGTGTTGATGATGCTGAGTCCGCTCGCTAACTGCCATGTTTTGGCACCAAATTGGAATGTTAATGGGAGCACCTGCAACTGCAAACTCCACAGAGGGGTAACAGAACTCACAACCCCCTAGTGTTTATCTGAGACACAATATGAGCACTTGTATGTTTGCAGGAGAGCACCAGTGTGGAGAGGTGCCAATGCATATCAATTTCCTGTAATTTGAATATGTTTTCACTTTGTTCATGTAGTTGGTGTATAAAAGTTTGAGTGGGATGACGACAGTTCAGTACACTTGGAAATTAAGGAGGCAAGCTGATTAAGGCTCTGTATTGTCACTAATTTCCTAAATCGATTCAATTCATGTCACAGGGTATCAATTCAGTTAGGGATGTTCAGCTACCAAACAAAGTTCAGATTAGATATAGAAGAAACTGTCAGATATGTTTGCGGCAAATTGCAGAAGGAATCCTCTAACTTTTATTAAAAATGTTTAAATGAAGAATCAAATATAAAGCAGTTGTATTAATGACATTTTTTACTAGGGATGTGACGAGATCTTGCAATATCTAAACGTGATGATATTTCCCGATGAAGTGAAAAGCTGTCTTGCGAAGCAGAGGCTAATCCAAACCTCTATTTATGACTTGTGGGGGCCTTTGTTGTGTCTAGTCTGTTGGAAACCCACATGAAGAAGAAAAAGAAGCATATTCAGCTGCAGCCGGCATGACACTGGAGTCTAATGACATTGGCATTGAAGATTCCACCATCACTTTTAAATCGTTGTGTTGCAGCATTTTGTGTACCCAGTGGTAACAATTATAAAAAGCAACAGAGTGACAGACACTAATAGTATGTAAGCACTGTAAGGAAAAATGGCCCTATACCCTGGCTAACATGAGCACGATATAACAATAAATACCTTTGCACCTCAACTTGCAGTCAAGTGCCAGAGTTATAACGAGAGAAGTAGACGTTTTCTCTGCAGCTGATATGAAGCCATTTTCTATGGTAGAAAATAAGGGATTTCAGTGATTCCTCCGTACATACATGCACCCCCCCCCAGTCAGCATTACAATGTTTATTTTCTGGTAAATCAACGTCAATGACAAAGGTTGCTTCACTGTTGAATTTGGGTTGATATTGCAAAGTGAATCACTGTTGTTTTCAGCATCTTTCAAAACAAATATATCTTATTTCTGAAGTAGTTTTATTTGCAAAATATGATAAAATGCCGATTAATTTCAAAAGCTGAGGACATTCCATAATTATTACAGATATGTTAAAATTTCAACACCGATTTATGGGAATTTTTGTTCACATTTTTATATCCTCGTTGTTTGATTGTTGTTTCAGTATTAAAACATCAACTGACTTTATTTAAACTACCAGCACTTTGTAACTGTAAGTTGTAAAAAGTGCTATATAAATAAACTTTATCCATCCATCTGTAATCTGACATATCCTGCAGGGTCTACAACCTATCCAAGCTGCCAGTTCATTGCAGAGCTGACATATAGAAACAAACAACCATACAAACTGACGTTAATTAAGAGTAACCACTTAACCTAACCGGCTCTTTGGATGTTTTTGGACTGTGGGAGGAAGCCGGAGTACACGGGGAGAACATGCAAACTCCGCACACAAAAACCCTGACCAGGGAACTGAACCCAAGACCTTCTTGCTGTGAGATGACAGTGCTAATCACTGCACCACCCTAAATAAATGTCACATATCATCTGATACAGTCATAACATGTTTCAAATTGCACTTGCATTGCTGTGTGACTTAGTCATATGGGCTATTTTTCCTATAATCTATTCCATCATTGAAAATTTCTTAAAAGTAATGTTAAAATTCCATCTCATCTCATCATCTGAATGTATTATTACAGCCCTTCTTTTTACTTAGATGACAAGCAAGTGCCAACAAGCGCTCCCTTTGATGCAGATGAGGTGTTGTCCAAACAGTATGCTTTAAGTCAAGTCAGAACAACCTTGAATAGGTGACTAAAATATTAATCATGCATACATAGACAGAGACTGTAAAATATAGCCAACACAAAGACCCCTCTCAGTGTCGTCTTTGTTTACTTACACAGAACACAATGTGATTTTATAGCCAGCGTTTGGCAAGTAAAAGAAATGACGAGTGACATGTGCAACAAGCTCAACGTTCTCAACAATGGAATAAAATGGTAAGAAGAATCATTTATTATTTATTTCATATGGCAAGTAAACTTTATTTAAACCTTTCCTGTTGTTGTTTTTCTTCTTTTTGTTAGCAGCCAACTGCTGCTAGCCGCTTTTAAATCTCCCAGTCACAGGTTGTACTCGATACTTCTTTACAGCCTTGTCTCGTCACTTACTCCATTTATAGAGACGGTTGATTTGGTTCTGTTACTAATTCCACTGCCATGTCACAGACACAGACCTCCCATTACACCTCAGTAAGGTTAAACACAGAGAGGAGCAAAAGACTCAGAACAGCATCTGTGGCAAGATGCATTGCTCCCGCTTGCTCATTGTGGGAAAACACCAGTCATGCGAGATGAATGAGGTTACAGGAAAAGGCCACAGACTGTATAATGTATATATTAAAAGATTGATCTCTTGATTGATACTGGATTATTCAAATGAAGATCAAATTTCATATTTGGACCCTGCCTTAGTGGTGGTGGTGTGAAGGTAAATCCAGCACAGACGGGAGAGTGGGAGCATCAGCCATACCTTGGAGAAGTAGCCGACGAGGTGGCAACCTTTGCTGTCGTTCTGGGTGAGTACGTAGAAAAGAAAGGGCTCCACATCGTAGTAGAGTGTCTTGTGGTCCAGGAAAAGCTTGGCTAGCAAACACAGGTTTTGGCAGTAGATTGTGCTCACATTCCCATCAACCTGTTGTGGAGTTAGTGAGAAAACATGTCAGAACGACACAATGACTATTGACCAGAGGTACATTTTTAAATTGCTTTCAGAAAGCTGTGGGGTAAAGTGAGGGAGAATAGAGAAGTTAGTAATGATCTCAGCTGTGTCTCTGGAGAACCTGGCAGATAGACTGGGCCAAGGAGGGAGACAAAGAGCTGTAAAGAGAAAGAGAAGGAGGGAGGCTCAGGTTGGCAGCTGGCCAGTTATCTGTGCTCGCCTCCTGAGCGGGGAGAAACTGCAGAGCGGGAAAACAGGAGCTGCAGCAGCTGTGGCTTGCCGACAGCAATCCGGTGACTTAATCTGCTGCTGCACTACAACACCCACAAGCTAATTATAAGTCATTCTAATAATAACACTGACTTTCTCATGGTTACACAAACAAAAGAATATTGTCAATTAATCACCCTTAGTTTTACTGATCAACATACTATGTATTAATTAAGCTATGCCACGCATGTGATTAGGCTCCCTGTAATAAATGAAAATTAGTGGGTTATGGTCTATAAAAAAAGCAATGAATACATTTTAGACAGTTGTGTTCAGTCTGAAAGGATTACTGGGACTAGAAAAAGAAGAGACATATTTCCAACCAGTTTCTTACCTCAAACACAGAGACATCGTCCTTCCTGTAGATTTCGTTGGCAGGTGGGTGGAACCAGCTGCACTTCTTCATGTGCTGGTAGAGGATGCTGCGACTCTTCATGTAGCGGAGGCAAAACTCACACAAATAGAGCTTGGGTAATCTGGGAAAGGAAAAATAGAAAAGGGTGTACATTTAAAAAAGGAAATCTAGAACTGTATCAACTATTAATTACGTGATTTGGACAGCTGATTAATTTGTTGAAGTGTGAGTATTGTGAGGTTTTCGGTTTCAAAGATGGGGATATTGTGCTATGCTATTAATTTATATCTTTGGGTTAAACAAGTTATAAATACACAAAGTTTTTCTTTTTCCTGCTTCTTACCATATTTTTATCCTTTCACAGACGAAATGATTAATTCATTAATAATGAGCATCAATCAACAGTGAAAATAACAATCCTATTTACAGCACCTGTTTTTAAAGTAACAAATAGCTTTGCAAAAGAACATACATGTAACAAACACGTTTGAACCCCATTTTAAAAGGTCAATATAGAGAATTTTCCAATACCATGGCTTTGGTTATTGGCTGATACCGAGTACTGATCCAATAACAGCATTGTCTTTTTCCACGTTGCCTACAATGTCACAGAAAACAAGATAAACGTAGGACTTGGGGATGTACAACTTCATCAGCATTGCCTGCATTGTTTCGGTTATTGACGTGCCAGTATGCGACCCATGAAAATTGTTTACTTGCAGCACTGCACTTTGAAGGGTAAATTTTGACGGCGATACTGGCAAAGATATGGGACCAACATCGAAGCTCCAAATGTGAGTAGTAAAGCTGCCTACACATTTTTCAGCCTGCGTGAAACGTGTTACCATACTGTCTCTTAAAGTAATGGGAGAGCAGTTTCTGAGATGGATTTTCAACCTGCCAAACAGTTGCGTGGCTATAAATGCTCAATTAAGCAGCAAAATCCCACATTTTTGAAAACTGATGGGCTGATCATCCAGGGAAATGAAGGACAGCTTCTTTTCAGATATCTTTATCGATATTTTGCTTTCGTTGGGAATTTTTCTCGTAATGCTGTTTCCAAAGTTTGCTGCTGAGGTTCTTCATCTTCCCCGCTCCTTGCGTAGGGGAAGTGGTGACTCACATGACGCGTCTTCAAATGCTTTATAAGGTTGCTTGTGTTAAATTGGTCACACAAGTGCCACCCCGCGAAAGTACAGCCTTGCATACTGTACATGTCACTGTTTTACTGGAAGGATTATCGAGAGTAAAATACCTCCAAATAATCAACATCTTGCGCATCAGTTTATTTTCGTTGCTCTGACAGTAGTTGCTGGTGGTAGCACAGGGCAACTTCCGGTGTCAGCTTTTAGAGCTACGAAGAAGAAATGATTGTTCCCTAGTATTAGGTGGCCGGATGCCAGCCACCGCTAAACAGCAAAAAGAGTTTACTGGTATCGGATAGTCCATAGAGTCAGTACTCTCCGATTCCCATACCGAGGAGGAGTATTTCTGATACTGGTATCGGAACAACTATTTTCTGTACCCATTTGTTTTCCTTTAATGTTTTAAAATACAAAATAAAAGTAAACAACTGAACAATTTTTATTCAACAGTTTCACAGAGACATGCATGAAAAAATAAAAACACCCTCAGGCAATCAGAACCAAATAAGCACTGACTCTGGCTGGTTACCTGCCAATGTAGGTGGTACTGTGAACAACCTCATAATTGATCTCCACTGTGGTGCATTATGCAATTGCTTTATTATGCCGAGTTAGTTTACCTGCTGTACTCCTGGGGGTAGGGAGACGAATACCACGTCTGGATTTCAAACTTGCCAAATTCAATGACTGATGGGCAGCGCATCTGAGGATCTGGTGGACCCGTCACGCCAACTTTCTGTGTGGGAACAGGGAGGACGAGACATGGGAGGTCAATTTCAGGTTTACTCCTGTAGAGATTAGCAGATCATGTGGCAAGAAGACAGATCACACACTGATTCCTGATTGAGGATCTGTAGCATGACAGCTAGAGAGGTCTCATTAGAGCTAAAACAATTAATCAAGTCAGTGATTAAAAACCATACTTATTACTTCTAAAACTGTAGGTGCCGCTTGTCAAGTACCCTATGCAGTGCCATACACCATAGCCTGCAAAATATAACTACACATCGCAGCAACGCAGACTACAACAGCTGTGATCAGTCCACTTCGACACTATTAATTTCCTCCTACACATTTCATCTCCTGCTGCTGTGAGACAAACATGGACAAAATCAAGGACCGCTTAGCTGAAAAGGTCTGCAAATATATGCATTTGTATAACTCTTCATCTCAGCAATACAAAGACTGCCAGATGGCCACAAATTCAGTCAGGACAAAAGAGAGTGTACAAAGAGGAGTGAGAACCTCTGGCATGTTTTGAGTAAAATTAACAGTTTTTCAGCACTTACTAACTCCAACAAGATATGCTGCTCTTTAGTCACTGATACAAGGACAGGAACAAGTACATGACGAGGGAAGTAGTTTGCCGCGGGGGCATAGAAGTTCCACCTCGGACTAGTGTTTTTTGGCAGAGCGACTAAGACTCACCAGCGCCCAAGCAATTTGCTACAAGATAATGGAGCTTTAAATGAAATTGCATTGCCTCTAGTTAACACTAGGGATGGGTCCGGGTATTCAAGTACTCGTTGGTGATATTATTATTAAAGTAGTGTTTTACTATCCCCGTACCTGCTCTGCGTTTTGGCTACAACAGTTGAAGTTAGTCGATGTTACATGCACCATGGCAGCTGTGATCAGGAAAAGTAAAGTGAGGCATTAAACTTTGACTAAGATAAAATATGTGGTGTTAAACTTATAGAAATACTAGTTCGATGTTACCAGCTGAGACAGACGTCACAGTCTCACATCGCATCATCTTTTAGCTATGTTAGCAGCTGCTGCAGTGATGATAAGATGAAGATTAGACTGCTAGTGCTAGTAATGAAAATGGTGACTGGAGTTTCTCTGCCATTACATTTGGTGGAAGGAGAAGCCGATGGTTGGCCTGAGTACAAACTATAAGAGTGGAAACACATACAAGGACAGCAGGACTGAGCTGAAGGCGGATTAGCAACATGTCAACAAAGTGGCTGTTACTACAGACCTTACAACCTTAGACCAGTTGCAGAGGAGCAGGGCGTGTTGGCAAGCATGCATGCCTGTGATTGAAACTGCACCTGGTTTCCATTGTTGGCTATTTACAGAAACGTGAAAGTCATAGTCTAATTTTCTCTGAGAGCCCCATAGCTGCTATAAAGTGGGCTATAGCAGGCTATTTAGTATGTGAACGTATGTGAAGCATTAGTTCCGCATCACTGGTTCTGCATTTTGCACCATTTTTTATTTTTTACGGTTAAAAAAAAATTAAATAAGAAAATCTGTGCTTCGTTGGTATTGCAAATACTTAAATACTTAAATGACTGAGAATACCCATCCCTAGTTTGCACACCATTGCCTGTTGTTTATGATGATCATATACTCACACATCGACTCTTGTCACACATTATTAACTTATTATTCTGCCTTCACTCGGTGCTTAAACAGCGGTATGAATATTTCCCTCAGTATCTGGCACAGTGCTTTTCATGACTCCCAAGACGCTCACCAAATAAACTGCTTTCCGGTCAATGTACTTCTGCGCTGCATGTGTTCTACTTTACTAGTGTAAAGACCCTGGTTAGGATGAACCTGTTAGTGCAAGATTCTTTAATAGTGCTACTTTGGCAACTGTTCACTCTATCAAACGTGAGATGTTTTGACTAATTCTATGTACTCAACTCAGATGTCTCATGTACTCAACAATGTTGTGCCTGCAGGGCATTATGACCCTTTCAATCACAAAGCAAGGTCTGCCCCTGACGTCAACAGGAATGCAAAAACACCATAAGATAATTACTCTGCAGCTGTTGTCTTACCATTACATCTTCTTTTTTGCATCTACTGGCCATTGATAACTGAACCTTTGATCCCTATTGAATAAACACACTCACAATCCTGCCCTGCATCATGGTAGTGGCTTATTTTAATATTCATGTTGAATCTGGCAGCTGTTCCATTACAAATTAATTGCTTTCCGTGCTGAAATACAACAATCTCTCACAGCTCATTAACTTTCCCACCCACAGAGTTCCTCTGTGCCGCTGACTTGATCTTTTTACAATGTGTCGTTCACTCCTCTTTCTGACCACATTCAGATCACAACACAAATCCAGCTACCCTGCAGCACACCACAAGTTTACATAACATTACATCCATCACGCCGAAGCCAGAGTTAGAATCTCACAGGTCTGTTCTTCTTCCCCTGCTGATGCTGTTTTACGCCGCATTATCCGTCTCAGGCTCCTTCTTTCCCACTATCACCAAATCTTTTAAGACGCTGTATATTTTGTCTGTGTACCTGTAGTGCCAGCTCCTGGATGTGTCTGAAAAGCTCGATGTCTTTTTCTGTCAGGTTCTCGTGGCCAGGCAGTTTCTCATCTTCATCACGCCAGTCACTGCCTTCCTGATTGTCTGGGGATTGAAGCACACTCAGCATTAATGCAGTGAGAAGCTTGCAACACAAGCTTCCAAGAAGATTTATTTTGATACAGTAATGCCGCTGCCATAGGAGGTGGACATTCACACATTTATTCATAGCTGGCAGTTCCGTTTAACCCCAGTGAACAGACTGTATTTTCTTTATAAATTGGGAGGAATTTGGCTAATGTGCTACGAGGGGAAGGTTGTGAACTTGTAGGTGGTCTTTCACCATAAATTAGTCACTTGCCACCTCATCCTTTGCAATGGTAAGAATGTGTCACACTTCATTACGGTTTCCATTTTAAGTAATGAATGTGACCATACCTACTAGAATTACTATTATTGCCACTACTACCAGTGTTATTGAGAATATTGTTATTATTTCCTATTATAGAAGAGTTATTAAAGCTATCATTATGAGTAATATATCTATAGCAGTCGTAGATTTCTCTCTCTCGAGCCAGGAACTGCTGAAGTTTTTTGCATTCTAAAAGGCAGTTTTTTTTTCCTCACCACTGCCAAGTTCTTGCTCATGGAAGAATGTTGGGACTAAATTAACTGATATTTAATAAGTCTGGTCTAGTCTTCATCTCAATCTGGAAGTGTAATGAGATGACATTTGTAGTGAATAGGCACTATATATAAATAAAATTGACCTGACTGTGCATATTTGTTCTGCATGTGAAAGAGTGGCAATGCACACAAAAAATCTGTCATATCACCACTGAAACATTTTCAAGATATATCTAACATGTGGTCGATGTTGAACACATGCATGCTGTTTATGTATCCCAAAAAGCAATTTTGGTTTAAGAAAAAAAACATGATAACATATGAATCTGCTTGAGCAACAAAGTCTAGACAGTCGAACGCAACACAGGAACTGATTCCAGTGAAACTTGTTAATACCCAGCCGTGGTTACTGTGTTCTACTGTGCTATTCTTAAGACCCAGAAAGCTTAGTGGAAAAACCGCAGGTGGCCACCTTATATTACACTTTCTTCTGATGTATAAGCCACTGTTTTTGGAGGCAGAAAATGACAAATCAATTCTACACCATTTTTCCAAGTTGCACATCTTTGCAGCTGGAACGTCTATAAAACAGGACAATGAATACTGAAGCACAGTCTATGCATCACAATAACACATGGTGGTATACTTATTGGCCAACCATCTAGCTACTAACTCTTAATTGAGTGTGATAAAAGCTTTAGGAAAGTGTGCATTAAGATACAATGTGTGTTTTATCCAGTGATGCCAATGGCTCATTAAAGTGCAGGGACTGCTAATTTACGCTGTGCAAGTTTCAATAATGGTTATTACTGCGCTATACGGCTGACATTCATGTCAAATATGCGACCTTAATCAACTTATTTTTAACACTATTCTAAGCTGTTAAATAATTCTTATGTTGATGATAAAAAAAAAGATCCATTCTATGAGTAAATTGAGTATAATGAGTAAATTCATCCTAAAACAGCAAAAACACAGTTGTTCCTTACCCCCTCTGTCATCTCCTTCCCCTTTGCGGTGGGCTTTTTTTCTGATGCGACACTGCTCCGAGTAGTCTACGACTTCCTGCCGTGCCTTGCGGCCCTCAGGCGATGGCGTGAAGAACTTTGTGAGTGCGTCGATTAGTCCCTTGGTCTTGTTGTTGAAGCGCAGGCTGCTCTGCGACAGGTCGTCGTCGTCCCGCAGCGAGAAAAGCAGTCGGTCGTCGCCAGGGTAACCCTCACATGACGAACTGGAGGAGGAGTTGGCCGAAGCTGAGCGCTTCCGCCGACCTCGCCCACCCAGCTTCTTGAAGGGCCGCCCCGGCCTACGGAAGAAATGATAAGAGACACTGGTTAAAAGTGTGTCAGGAGGTCACAGAGCTTAGAGGTTCCAGAACCTTCATTATATGACCACCACTGAATCCTAGATATATACAGTATATGTAGACATTTAGAAATGAAACAACTGATACTTTCTCTGCTCTGTGGTGGAGCAGGCACGTGGCAGCTTCCTCAACACTGGACTGACACACATTAGCTGAGGGCATTTCCATACCTGTTCTTGGGCCGTCCCAGCGGGGCGTTGTAGCGTCGCTTGATTTGTGCTGCCTTTTCATGTAAAAGCTTCTTTCCCTTTCTCCTGGGTTGGCAGATTTGACAAATCCACATGCCTGTAAAAGGAAGGGACGAGAAAAAAAAAAAAAACACAGGTTCACATGTACTGAGGCAGATTAGACAAGACAGGCTATGGTGCAGATACCTAAAAACTCAGGGGCGTATTAAATGCTTCTGTACTTCGAAACATTAGGTGCTCCCAGAGCTATCATATAGAGTAGTGATGTAGGCAGTCTGTAGTCTTTCACAGTGAGAACAGGTACATTTTGAATTCATGGGGAGGCTGTACGTAAAGACGAAGTGGGTGATGAGTAAAAAACGCAGTCCTGTTCACTAACCTTTTGGCATCCGCGTTAGGGGAGGATCGCAGCACTCCATGTGGAAGCCCCGGTCACAAGAGTCACAGAACAACATGTTGTCCTGCACAGTGAACACACAAACACATACACATAAGTACTGATGATTATCAACGACCTTAGATATTCTCCAGAACTCAAGGACCCAATTCAAAAGTGGGACACTGAATTTGATAAAAACACCAGAAAGAAAAAATTTATTTTCAATGAGTTAAATATGGGTCAGGTATTCATGTCCAACAAGAAGGATAATGTACTTGATGTTTCGTGATTTATTTTACATTTATTTCAGACTGACGCCCCTGAGCTTATTCCAATTAATAAATTTGACTGAGCTTCCACATATCTCTTAACTAAAAGTTTCCCCTTTAAAGTATACTACATCCTGAAATATCCACCATAATTCGGTTTGCTGTTTCCATCTTATTCTCTATCTTCACAATTTAGGCATTTTTTCACACCCTTAAACTTCCCTAATAATATTTAAATAACAACAATCCCTCGCCTGACAAGAAAATAGAGTGAAATCCTGCTGAGGCAGACTAAAATAGCTGAATCCCAAGACCGCCAAGATTTGTCTATCAGCATTTCTATCTGGCACTTAAACAGAGAAGAGAGTGTTCACAGACACCGCTGCAAGCCCGCCATATTTACTCATCCACTCACCGCATTCTTTCCTTGATCTTGACAGCTGCTGCAAGTCTTGCATTCGATGCACTGCCACCACAGAGCCTTGACTCGCGCTGTGAGCTCTGGGGAGAACTTGAGACAGGACGGGTGGCCTGCAGGTAGATAGGCAGACATACACAAACAAGTGCGTCAACGTCACCGATTTATTTATCTTTTTTGTCCCTTTTGACCGACAGCCATGACCCACTTGCAACATTGTAGATGGTGGGGGGGGGCTCCTTTTGATACTGAAGCCCACACTGAATCAAACCTGGCTGCATAAGGAGTGTTCAAACATAAGTGACAACCTGTCAGAGCAATGCTTTTGCTCCATTTGAAGGAGCAAGACAGCTCCGTCTAGGACTGAAACCCACTGAGGGAAGAGCAGCAACATAATGTCCTCTGCTTTTACAAAGCAATGTCAGGCCTTAAGTAGAGTACTACAATTCCTAGTGGAGGAAGAGATTTTGAAGGAAACCTAATTTTTCAGAGAACAGAGACTAGTGCTAGCATCTGTGCATTGAGTTATTAAGTTTAAACATTCCGGCATTCTGGAGTCAAAAAGGGGAAAGACAAATAGAAAAACTAAAATACCACAGAAGAGCTACACTGTAGCAAATTTTGACAGAAGTTTTCTGAAAAAACAAAAAAGATATGTCACATTTATGTATATTTACATCCACTAATGTTATGCGAATATCAGTTACTTCATTGAGATTGCCAGCGGGTGGCAAACTTTCTTTACCATAGAAGAAAAAAAAAAAATAGTAAATAGTTCAACTAACCAAACAGAGGAAGAAGAAATGCAAATGTTACAAAAATAACCCAATGGACCATGGAAATATAACAAAAAGTCAACTACAACTACAGATATGTGCTTTTCATCTGACCACTGCTGTCATTGCTTCTCTTGCAGGGGAAGATGGCGGCTTGGGTGACATTTAAGTCATCCTTTATCTGCTTAATCTGTTTCCATTCCATCTAAAGCCATTTACCTTTAATTTATACAATGACTTTTGCATATCCCCATAAGTAAAAACTTTGAGGTTTTTTGATTTTTTTTTTTTTTTTTTTTTTTAAAAATTTTTTTTTTTCATTTTTTTT
>KV751322.1:8022031-8051172 GCA_001698575.1 Mola mola | reverse complement strand
TTGCTAACACTGACTTTCCTTCTTTTCCGTCCTCTTGCGCTGACACTCGGCCCAGGCTGCATCCTGTCCGTCATTGTGGTGTTTTCTTCATTGGAGTTGGAAGATGTGATGGAGTCTACTGAGAGATTCTCCATGGCATTTGTCACAGTGGGTTCACTTGTCTGACTGCCCTCCGTCATGCCAGGGCTCTGGTCAGTCTTGTGATCTGATGCTGTTGGGGAAAAAAGTTTTTATCCACCTAATATCACAGATACAAAATCCATCAACAAAGACAGTAACTTAGTGCATATTTTACCTGTGCAGCTCACAGAAGGACTCTGCTCTGGGGACGGGCTGATGAACGACAGTTGCTCTGTAATTGGACTCAGGGTAGATTTCTTGGAGGCGTATGCTCGCGAGCCGTACAGGGAGCGGTCCACATCTTTGTTCCACCTACGTGTCGCTGTCGAGGTCTTCAGTGAAAAGACGATGTGCACATTAGAAAGACTTGGACAGACATGTCAGTGTGTAATCTGAATCTTTCATCATATGCTGCAGAATGATTATTTCTTGCACATTCAATTTAATTAATTGTCTGAATAGATTTAAAAAAACATGGCTTGTGATATTCTGTGCTTTCAAGACGAGAGTTCCAGAAAAGTGATCGGCCCCTGGTTGCTGGCTCCAGTATAGGTCCTAATCTCCATTGTTGCCCAAAATGTAATCTAACACATCAGTGAACCAAAGTATTGCACTCTGTGACATATTCCTTCATTAGAACGAACATAGACAGTCCAAGTTTATTCCAGATTCACTCCCCTGCTGCTGAAAATAGATCTTGTTACTCCACTAGTAATAATTAAACAAAAAAAACTGTGTTTTAGGAATAGCTTTAAAAAAAATAAAACCTTCCTACCTAGTTCAACAGCTTCTTACCATCATTTGTGACATCAGTGCAGGCCCTCCATGCATACATTTCGCAGTATAGTGTTATGAATGAATTTAAGATTTTCCACTATTGACAATCCTGTGTTGAGAATGATAAATCTGTGGTGGTGGAGAAACACAGTTCTTTACCCCAACTAAGCCAAAGTGAATTGTAGTTGGAATTTACAGCTATAAGCTCCATGACTGGCTTCCAGAAAGACATGTCTGCAGACCTCTCAGTGGTGTGTGACGTAAAGAGAAATCAAACAAGCACACTCAGCCAGCTCACCTTTATCTTCCCAGAGGCCGACTTGGCAGCAGAGCGTGTCAACCTCTTCACAGGTTCGCACTCCTCTGGCTGCTGCGGAAACACGGAGATGGTGTGAGGATACATTATATAGACCGTCTCTGTGCTACACATAAAGTGGATATGCTCAGACGTGATCAAGTTCAGATCCAATGGAATTAAACTGTAGATTAAATGGGAGCACATCATGACCTCTAAAGTTTTAGAGACGTCTTATGTGGTACGTTGAGAGACCGAACTGAAAGCGGTTTGTGTTAATAGCAGACCTTTCTCTTTCGACTGCTGGAACGAGCTGGAGCCTCACTGGTCGAGTCATATACTGCTGCTGGCTGCTGTGAAAGAGATTACAGGTATATAAAATGGAAACGTCTCTGTATGGGCATGAATAGAGGATGGCTACAATTACTTAAGCAAAAACAACAGTCATTTAAATGATGCAAAATTATTAGGGGTAAAACAATTCCTCAAGTAACTCAATACCAAAGGCTATACTTGATATGTATAACTATAAAAAGTGCACCATCTTTCACATGGATGATTATCACTGACACACAAGCTTACTAGTACTCCATGACACATGGCATGAAGGAGTGATGGTATGTGTAGAACAAGAGGGTAATAGAGTAATATAGTGAGAGTGGAGAAGGGGAGCTTATAGCAACTCAGCAAAAAACCTATGGACTGAAGTAGAAACAAAACTAACATTAGCATTTAACGTACAGGTAAATGTTTGCTGGTGGAGATGAAGGCTTAGACGTCAGCTACGGCTTTAAAGAATGACTGGTGATAAGTTATGTTATGTTAGTTGAGTTTATTTCAAGAAACTAACCAATGTGTCAAAGTCAAGCTTCATTCAAGTTATTATTATGAGACACAGACACATAAATCCCAAAAATTGCATTAAATGCAGTGGGTGGGGTCAGCAGGAGATAGCTAAATGTACAAATGAACATAAGCCAGATGTATAACTGCATGCTTACTGCGTTGAAGGTTACTACTGCTGACACTACCCAGTGCAATCAATAACAATTTGTTTATTTCAAAAAGGAAATGTCTTGTTTTCTCTTTTGTTTCTCTTTTATTGCTTACCCAATAATTGCAATAAAAAAATGTAGCTTGCGCACTTACAATAACAAAAAAACCCCCAGCTTTAATAAACCAAAAATGCACACCTTTTTCCTTCGGTTTGTAGATTGGGCAGGAGCTTTGACAGCTGTGTCATGGTACGTCTCTGGCACTGGCTCTGGTGACAGCTCATTTATCTGGGAGGTTGTGGTAGCTTTAGTCTCTAACTCTGAAGAAAAAGTTGCAAGATTACAACTGAGACTTTGTCAATATCAATAATGATTAGTGCATATACTGTATATTAGCATGGCATATGGTATTCAATACAGCTTATATTTTACTGGACTTTAGAATAGCTTGAGTCCTGAATTGTCTTGGATACTTGCCCAGTGTTTACTATTCTAACCTCTAAAATTTAGCACTGTCCTGTACTGGTAAACTGCCAGCTGGCTCGCATAAAAAAAACAAAAAAACAAGCAGTTTGAGACTAGAAATATCAAAGAAAAAATTTCATTTCAGCTTGGTTTTATGGCTTGACAGAAGACAGAAAACAGGTGAGATGAAGATGTGAAATCAAGTGAAAACAAAGGTAAATTGAAGAAATATGGCATCAGATCACCTGCCAGGATCTGAGATAGCGACTCCTCATTGAAAGCGGTGTTCAAATTCAACGGTTGGGCTTCCAAAGAACATTCTGAAAATGCAACAAATGGAATGTCATCATGCAGAGTTTGACTGGGTTCTACCAATGATAAGTTCTCAGAATAACGAGTAAGTAATAACTCACCTGTATCACATGTCACCTCAGAGTCAATCTCCTCTACTGAAGGAGAAACAATCTGGGACCAGAAAATAGTTAATAAAAAACATGACCAGAATTTATTATGGTAATATTTTTCATTTAAACCCACAGGAAATAATGTCTACCTTCCCATCAATTTCCTTGCTGTCCTCTCCAACAGACTGCATTCTGTAGTTGTGAGGCATCTTAAGTACAGGTGAGGAACCAAACACGGAGGGGCTGCTGATGTCTGGCTGAGCTCGAGGCGTCTCAGATTCACTCCTTTGTGGCGTCTTCAGCACTGAGCGTAGCTTTAAGCTTCCACCTGGTGTTGGCGCTCGGGCCGGCGTGGCCCCTTTCTGTAACGGGGTGCTGGGGGGAAGGTTCTTATCAAAGAACTCAGGAGAGAGTGGACCTCCGAAGCGCACACTTTTTTTCTTGTTCTTAACTGCAGATTGCCCAGAAGAGGCATCCTCTCCTGCAAAGACTGTAACAGGTTAAGTGCACAAATAACACCTTTTCACAAATGCAAAGGACAACAGGAAACAAAATAAAACAGCACTGTCACATTTTTAAATTAAAGTCAATGTAGGCTAATTGATGTTCAAAATTAATACACCAGTGACTGAAACTTTAACACATGTAATAACACTGTGCCAGAAAAATGGCAAAAATTAGTATGTTCACAACAGATTCAATTACTGCTGATCAGACGTGAAACTAAAAAAGACCATTAAATCACTGCAATCATTTGAAATAGGAATGAACACTGATTTGTTTTCATATATCATGCATTTCTTTACTTTTCGTCTTAACAAGTCCAGTGTGAAAATCATTTACTTTTGTGGTATAGATTTAAGGTTTTAAGGTAGTGCCAATATAATAAAAAAGTATAATAATCAGAAAGCTGCAGTGAACATATAAGAATATATTTTATAATTTAACTAAGGTATTTTAAGACTTCCTTCATGGATATTGCAAGATATAGTTACTATAAATTTGACAAATAAAAGTATTTTAACACACATTTTTTAAAGTCATGTCTGTGGTATCAATATTGTAATAACTGAATTTTCTAAACATGCTCTGATCTATGATGAACCTATATTGCCAACTGTCATCCAATGTTCGGTTATTTGATATGAGAATTGGAATTTCAAGAGAGCAATTTAACACCGTCTCTTGTAACACTACCCATGGTGAAACACAAAACTCAAATGATGTTATTTTATATGGATTTCCTCTCTGAAAATATAATATACTGGTCGTGTGGTGTCTGGATATCCTGCATCCACCTTAGCTCCATACAGCAAGCCAAGAAGGCAGGTTAAAAGAAGATAAAAGTCCAGTTTCTCTTGCATGGCTACTGAGAGCACTGCATTTACCTGTGGGCTTCATCCCCAGCTGAGAAGGGAGAGAGCAGATGTGGAGAGAGGATGTGGGCCAGGCTGGTGGAGCAGCTGCAGACTCATCAAGTAGCGGTGTGCTTGGGGTTTGGAGTTCAAAGACACCCTCCTGTTATGAGAGAGTGAATGAGAATTTCCATTCTGTTGGACTGCATGTCTTGACAGAACAGCCGAATATTTATCTGATATCAGTCTCAAAACATTATGGCATATCATCCAACAACCTGTCTGGGCTTTATTCATATGCAGATCTGTTTGAACGTGTTATTAACATATATTTTTGTAGATAGAATCAGGAAGGATTTTAATTCATATAATTGCTTCACTGTAGGTGTCCATTTGTTTTCTTGCTACATTCAAAGCGATCCACTGACAAACTTGCTGAATTTGTTGTGTGAACTACATGTTTTATACAACAGAGCTAACATTTTTAGCTCTGTTGTAACATTTTTAGCTCTAGCTCATAATTTCTCTCATAAACACATGCTGGTCCGGTCTATAATCGGTCATTCTGCTCTGTGCATGATGAAGGGTTGTTGTTAGTTTTTACTAACAGAACACTGCTGACCAAAGTCCCAAACAGAATCAATCCAGAGTTCACAGATGGTTAGTATCATGAACACCTCTGCACAAATCTGTCCACAGCTAATGCAATTAAGATAACTCAGATAAGATCATATGATCACAACACTGCCAATCTTGAGCCCCTTTTACACAGAGAATCTGCCTTATTCTCCACCCTTGTCAGTTTACACAGAATCGAGTAGTGTGGCAATAAGGCGCATCATTGTGGCTGTTTACACAATAAACTGGCGTTGTAGATTGAAAAGAGGCGTGACGGGGTAATGTGTAACACGTCAGCCTTTAGTGTATATACCAGTAACGCAGCAGGAAGCGACCTAATCAAAACAAACAACAATGGTGAGCGGGACCAGATCCTTCTTATAGACCAACTCAGCAGTTGCCTGACTGGCATTGTCACAAGGGCAGTGAAAAGCAGGTCAAATGAAAATAGGCGTTGGGGCGGCAGGTTAGGTTATTTTGTAAATACTATGAAAGGCTGAGGAACATGTGAATCACATACACTGCAACTGCATTCGCCTCCCGCCCCCAGCTTTAATCAGCCAATAGTAGTCTGGCCTACTGACATCAGTTTTTGTAAAGACTGAAAACTTAATGAAACTGTGCTTAAGTCTATATTTTTCTACCCTGCACTGTCTTAAGACATGATTTTGCATGAGTGAAAATAGGCTGGCACAATTCCCTTTCAGGTTCATGGAGATATATGGGACAGTCTGTAAGTTAATGCCCTGATGGGCCCTTCATCACCACCAAACCAGAGAAAAAGGTCAAGTTTGGAGTTCAGTGATACTAATGGACGGTAAGTCATGTACTTATTGCCGCTGCTGCTGTGGCGCAGCGTACATAGTGATTGGACTGGGCAGTTTAAGTTTTGGATATTAGTTTTTCACATCTGGGTTGGCAATGACGAAGTTGCCAAATTGGGAGAGTTGCACGTTTAATCTTTTTGGTCCCTATAAATCACTTTGCATGGTAAAATTGCATATTTAGGGAGCATACATTTGAAACGTCATAGGTTTTTGTTCCTCAGAATGAGTGTTGTAAAAAGTCAATATGTGCATTCCTAACATCATTAATTTTGGAACGAGGCTATCAGTTGTTATAATCAGGCCGTTTTAGTTGTGTTCTTCGTGTAAGGATCCGTAAAATTTCCGAATATTGCAATCATGCAACACATTGCTGACACATTTAGTGCGCTAGCGTTGCAGTGACTTTGCGTTGTGTGTGTGGCATATTAGTGTTCATGTGTTGTTGCTGGTTTTTGCTCTATATACAATGCTGTTATGGTACAGTGCAAACAGATGGGCTGCCTGATAGCAAGTGAGCTAGTTCTTGTGCGTCATCATAACTCTCCACCCCTGATCCAGCTAGCCATTTTACCCGTTTTTACACAGACACCAGCTTGCCTCTGATGCGGCTTTGATACTATCTCCAGAGGCAGATGAGAAGAACATCAAAAGTGACACCTCCAACCTGCCTCGGTACCTTTTACACAGATAGTGAGCCAGTTAAAAGGCACGCGAAAAGGCAGGGTAAAAAGGTTTTTGTAGACCTAAGTAAGTTAGTAACAGTGGGTATGTTGAGAGCCTAGCTAATAAAAAATAGTTTCAAAAAGAAAAGTTAGAACACAGCTGTGCTGTCAAAGTTAGCATGCTGCGCATAATTACAAGTGAATATTGCCTTTTCTGCATGCACTGCCACTCGTCCTTTCAGCAGCCACCACAAATAGAACATACGTCTGTAAGAAAGGCTGTGACATTAAAAGATAAACTAATGCCTTGTGTCAAGTACTTCACAGCATGAAAGTGCTAGGTTCCGAGAGATTGTCATCGTTCAGTCCTGCTCTCAGGCAGGGAAACAGAATTCTAAGTTAGCCTACAATACAACCTATTATGTGGCTGAAAAATGAAAGGCATGATTGAGACTTGTTAAATTGAGCTATACTGACTCAGTGGGGAAAAAAAAATCTGCTGGTTAGTAAATCTGAATTCTCACTGAATCCAGTTTTGCTGTTAATTATACACTACCCAGCTTTTTATAACCACTTTAGCTGTTAGATGCCATGTTTTGCATAGTAGCATCACTATAACATTCAGTCATTGTTTTTCTTCTAAAATTGATGACTGAACTAAAACCTTTCTAAAACTCTAAACTCTTGTGTGTGTTGCAATCTTGATTAAGAACAAACCTGTTGGTTCTCTGGAGGGGAACTGCTTTGGAGCTCAAAGTCAACATGTGGGGATATTAGCCCAGCTTTTGCATTGTCAACGCTGTCACTGGATGGCAGTTGTCTCTGTGTCCCAAGCTGTGACACTGGCTCCTCAACCTCCTGGGGATACGATTACTGAATTCAGTCGTTTCATTCACTTAGCAAGAAAACTACAAACTACCGTTTTAGCGCACAGAATGATAAAACTTGATATTGCACTTTAAAAGATACAAGTGAAAGCTCCAAGTTTCAAAATAAGACAAGAAGATGCAATGCCTAAATAAATAACGTAAATACCCAGCACTTAAATCAAAATTGGTTTGCTGGAGAGTGTTTGTTTTTCTCTTCTTGGAGGCTTGCAGTCAAAAAGTCCAACAGCAGGCGGGAGGGAAAAGCTTTTAGTTCAATTATTTACGGGAGTCAAGTGAGTACACGGTTTGTGTGAGTGTACCTTCTGCTCCTTCAAACTCAAGTGGAGAAGAGCACCGGTCTCTCTAATCTCCACCTCGCAGGGTTCTAGGGGGCCCAGGCGCCTCCTCTTGCTCAGTGTTGGGTGGTTCTCCTTCTCTTCATCCTGGCTGTACTCATCTGATAAACATGCAAAAACAAATGAGACACATCAGCTAAAAAAAACACCTATCAAATAATCATGCTAAAAACAACTTTATCAAAGGAATTGAGATACAGTCTCACTTTAGCAACAAACTGTAAATATCTACACGCTAAAGTTAATAAGAAATATGCACGTTTGCTTAGACTGATTGTGCTGACACTAGAAGGTGTGAAGGTTAATGGCTCCAACGGCCTTGGAGAAATATGCACAACAGAGAGAAATGCAGCACAAATCACAAAGGAGGAAAACCACCTGCTTACACCCCCACATTAGACAACACATAGTTACAAATGCACAAATGTGATAACAAGTGTGAGACAGGAAGAAGAGGTCCAGGAGAAGAGGTCCGACTACACAAAGTGCTCATTGTTAGAGGGATCCACCCCAAGAAGATAAATGTAACATACACACAGAGCTCGGGGTTCTTTTCTGCTCTGCTCTGCCGTTTGACAGAATGAGAGCTCTCAGCTGAGAATCTTTGCTTTACATGTAATCAGAATAAAGTTTGGGTCAATGACCGTTTACCCTGGATTAATCTACTGGTTCTTCTGTCCAAAAACACATCTTTCAACTTGGTGACCCCGATGTAATGGCAGTTCAAGGACCAGTCCAGGTTTAGGACCACGTTCGGCTGGAGTCTCATGGGACCTTTTCCTCAGACAATTCACACGGCGCCGGTACCACAAGGTAAGCAGAAAACCTTTTGACTAAAAGTTAAAATCTCTGCAGATTGGTAATGTTAAAACTAAGAATTGTCTGGGAAAAGTCACCAAGACACTGAGTATAATTTGAATGTCTGAATTATAATCTTTAAGGATATACAGTTGAATAATGATGATGATCACATGTAAAGCATAAATACATAGTACACACGAGCGACAGAGAATAAGTGCCCTAGTGTAATGGTTAAGGGCTTGGAGCCCAAATGAGGACCTGGGATCCCCTGAGAACACAAAAAAAGGGCTTGGAGCCCAACAAGGATCTGGGATCCCCTGAGAATATTAAAAAAAAAAAGAGTGTGAGGTGAAAATGTAAAAATCGTCTGGGACGATATCCAGTGTGTGCAAAGGTTGTTTTCACCTATACACAATAAGGATCTGGGATCCAGTCAGGCCTTGGAGGCAAATTTTGGTTAAAAAGAATAACAATAAGGACACATGGCCAGTGTATGTGTAACTGTGTGGGCGGCTTTCTGTGTTGAGACAATTTGTGGACGGACTTGGGAAAGTACAGATCTCGCGTTTGGTTCGTACAACACAACTCTGTGGGGATTGAGGGTGGATAGTATCATTAAGGGGGTTGTGGTAAATGTAAATTAATACTAAGAGAAAGGAGTAACGGTGGGCAGGCCATAGGTGACCCGCACCCCATCCTAGGGGGGTGTAGAAGCTTGGTCACACTGCCTCATTGTCTACTAGACCTTGGTTGAAATTCATTTACGTGTTTAGTGTGAATTTCTCGCATAGTATTATGGCAGACAAAACTGTACTAGAGTGGGAAGAATGTATGGGCTACTGGTGCTCCTGCTAATCATTATCGTCCCTTTCATTTGGTGGAGACTACAGAAATTAGATATCCCACACAGCAATTTGACAAGGAACCCTAGGTCTACCGTTTCCCAGGTCACAGCTCCAGACAAAGGAGAAGTTACGATCACATTCTACACAGGTCAAACACAGCCAGTCACTTTTGATTTCTGTGCATCTGCGCGCTGTGCCGGCAGGCACGGTTCTTACTTTTGTGATGAAAAATATCTCTGCGTGACCGAAACTGAATCAGGCTATGGGAGCAAGAGTGAAGAATGGAAATGGGTGGGTTGGAACACCTCTCCACATGATCGGAGTCACAAACCAACAAACTTGTAACAACGATTGAGTATAATTAAGGGACCAGTTACTGATAGTAGCCCCCCCACATCCGTAATATTGACTCTAAAAGACCCAGATGAGGGGATTCGGGTAAATACATCATGGGGAGCTATTCTTCAACAGGCATGGGGAGGTATTCCTCAGGCACTGGCCGTCTCCTAGTGGTACACATCCGGGTTTTACCGAACACAACAAATATTCTGACAGCAGTTACACCTTCTCCCACTACCGGTGAACCTCACATTGACGGGCAGGGCAAAGTCACCTACCTGACAAATTTGACCGTAGCAGATATTATAGCGTTAGAAACAGGTTTGGAGAGGCAAACCTCTGGCTTAAGTGGGCCTATTATACTGCTGCCCTGCATAACATGTCCAATTATATCTTATGCTCCACCGCCAGACCTACCCTACGTACCCGCGGGGTTAGGATTGGCTCAGTAGTCTGTCAATTGTGTTATACAAACGCATCATCGGCCCCATTCTACTTCAGAATATCAGAATTTCACCAAACAAATCTGGTCAGGATGCCTCCTGGACGTCTCCCTGGGGAGGTGTTTCGGGCATACCCATCCGGGAGGAGACCCCGGGGCAGACCAAGGACACGCTGGAGAGATTATATCTCTCGGCTGGCTTGGGAACGTCTTGGTGTCCCCCCGGAGGAGTTGGCGGAAGTGGCTGGGGGGGGGAGCGACTGGATCTCCCTGCTCAGGCTGTTGCCCCCGCGACCCGGACCTGGATAAGCAGCAAAAACGAGACGAGACGAATTCCACGTAACAAAACCAACCAACAGGAGTCCCATCTTCCTGTCAGATGACCAAAACCTGATCTGTATACGGCGAAACGGCTCTGTCTCTGTGGGTGTTTTGCCCAGTCATTATTGTAATCAGACCATTGATATCACCACCTATAAGAACAGTTCCGACATGACCGTTTCCTGTGCAGATCTCTTTTGGCTCTGCTCCCCCACCAGGCTGCGCCAAATCCTCCGCAGATTGGTCTGGTACATGCTCTCTGATAACCTTAGTGATGCCTATCACTTTGGTTGGCTCCCCTTTTCACAGTCCTGTTGCCCCATTTAGTGGTAGCCGCAGGAGGCGGTCAGTTGGCCTCACCACCAATTTTGAATAGTGTCTTGAGCAAGGTTGAGGTCCCACCTACATAGATGCCACAGGAATACCCAGAAGAGTCCCAGATGAACACAAATTGGCTGACCAAATTGCTGCAGGTTTTGAATCTCTCGTTCCAAGACAATAGTCAATAAAAATGTAGACAGGCTAAATTATGTCCACTATAATCTCCAGCACTTGACAAACCTTACCAGAGATGCTATTACTGGACTGTCCGAACAACTAGCAGCGACCTCCTTAATGACCCTCCAAAATAGATCGACCCTAGATATGCTGTTAGCTGACAAAGGGAGTGTCTGTGCAATGTTTGGTGCTTCTTGTTGCACGTTCATCCCTAACAATACCGCACCAGATGGTTCAGTCAGCAAAGCTCTTTTTGGTCTGCGCTCATTGGCAACAAAGCTAGCTGAGGACTCCGGCGTTAATAACTCCATACAAGACTGGCTGGAGTCCCATTTTGGGAGGTGGAAAGGAATGATTACATCTATCTTTATCTCCCTGTCTACAGTAATAGCCATTTTGGAATTTTGTAGGTGTTGCTGTATCCCCTGTGCTCGATGTATCACCTCCGCCCTGCAGAAGCAGACCTGGCAGTACCAGATGGCTCTACTTGCCTCTGAGACCATTCCTCTTACAGGTGCTGACCAGCAAGATGACGGTCCGGACGAGGGCAGCTCATACATAGCACTGTATTTGTAGAAACGTTTCACATTCCCCATTGTTTAGTACATTTCCACTGGCATGTGCATGATTAACGAAGTTGTTAGCTTTTGCTTGCTGCTTGCTCTGCCGCAACACAGACCCTTGCATACATATTGCTTTGCATAACAGAGTTATGCAAAAAGGGGGAATTGTAAATATCTACAAGCTAAAGTTAATAATAAATATACACTTTGCTTAGAGTGATTCTGCTGACACTAGAAGGTGTGAAGGTTAAAGGCTCCAACGGCCTTGGAGAAATATGCACAACAGAGAGATATGCAGCACAAAGCACAAAGTAGGAAAACCACCTGCTTACACCCCCACATTAGACAACACATAGTTACACATGCACAAATGTGATAACAAGCGTGAAACAGGAAGAAGAACATCGTGAGATCTGTCCCCACCCGAAGGATGCAGAAGTCATGAGTCAGGAAGAAGAGGTCTGGGAGAAGAGGTCCGACTACACAAAGTGCTCATTGTTAGAGGGTTCCGCCCCAAGAAGATAAATGTAACATACACATAGAGCTCAGGGTTTTTTTCTGCTCTGCCCTACGCTGAGAATCTTTGCTTTACATGCGTTCAGAAGAAAGTTTGGGTCAATGACCGTTTACCCTGGATGCATCTACTGGTTCTTCTGTCCAAAACGAACATATCTTTCAAAACCACTCAGACACTCGCCAATATAGCATACCAATCTAAGGAGAAATGACTGCTCTAAGATGATTTCAGAAACAGGCTTATCCTGTCTATGCATTAATCCAATTCTTTTGAGCAGTGCCTCCAACTATCATCAAGAAATCCTACTGGCATAGATCCTCATTGGGGAAATGAAACTCTTAATCCTGTGGCAATGAGGCAGCCTCACCGGACAGATAATCTCTTGTCTTGATGCATCCTCCAGTCTTGCTGTCCTGCTTTGGCATTGGATCACATGCCTCTTTCTCATCCACATCCATCAGGTTCTGGAAGGAGGCCATCTTCTGCCTCAGCATGGAGGCGACCCGAGGACGGAAGGGGCTATTTCTGACAAGCTGGGAGTTGAGACAGCAAAAACAAACATATCTGCACAGTGATGCAACTTGACAGGTCCCAGACTTCTGAAATTACTTAAGGAGTATTACTAAGGCAGCACTATTTATCACAAACTCCTTACACACACAATTCTGATTAGAAGAGCAATTTTGCTCTTCTAATCATCTTCTAAGAGACTAAGTCTCATGCTTGAGAGGAATCTGTCATTACCTCTGACACAAGTGTAAACAATACTTAAGGCCTGTACAATATGGTCAAAAAAAGCAAATTATGATATTTTGACCGATATCCTGATTGCCATATGATTCACAATTAGTAACAATGATCATTTTTACATTGTAATTTTCATTGGGGAAAAAAAATTAATTAAATAATGACAGTACCGAACATACTTTCTTAAATCTGAAGAACAAGAATGTTATCCTAGGATATATACATTACATTTTACATTCATCATATACCGCAGCTTCATGTGATCTGCATATTGCACATTTGGCACAGAATGCATCTTTTAAAGATATCACAGGTATATAGGTGTGAAGGTATCACACCTGCATACAGACAATTTCTCCAAGATAATAGAGTTTCCTACGTTCCATTAAATGCTGAGTACTTGCGTTCCAAACATTCAGTTTGCCAACATATTGACAAATGGGATGGACCAGAGAGGAGTTGTGTGATTGTGTTCTGCTCATTTGATAAATTGTTATCGGAGATATTTGGGGAAGATTTGTATTTGTAATTTCCATTGCTGGAATAAAATACTGGTATGACAGGGTGTAAGTTAATATTTATTAAGAGCAGCTCATGATGGTAGTGCTCAATGTGTTTGAAAAAGGGCAATTAGAGGGAAGAGACAAATGTGCGAGGAGTGGAGGAAAGGTCAGCAGTAAATTGGTGATCTGTAATGTTCTGTAATCTGAGGACTGTCTTCTAAACACATTACTAAATATTAAAGCATGTCTACGTTTATCTTGAGTGAGAAAGACACTATGAGCAGAAGTTAAATTCTGGTTCAACCGTGTAATAAGAGTTAACCAATTTTTAAATTTTGCTTGAGTGAAAACTCAATTAATCACGAGTCAATCATGTTACAATGGTACATTCTAATCCCATTTAGAAATTTCTTATTGATTCAGGACATCTTAATTCAGGAATTTTTAGGGGGAAACTGAACTCAGGTTATCATCTAAATATATAAATATGTGAAAAATTGTGAAAAAACAAGACAAACCAAGGTCAGTTACGTGGATATTTAAAAAGGCTGCAAAGTAAACCATCAATTCATGCCAATCAAGATGGGAAACCCAAACTGTTGCCATCATCTAAAGAGGTATCATCCAATGACCAAATTATGCAGATGAAGCATACAAATCATTTACATGTTGCTGCTTTAGCTACTAATTTTTCCACAAGTCATGCTTGCCAATGTTTACACTGATATTCTATTTTTTATTTTAAACCATACTGTAAAGTTTAACTAATGAACCCTCTGGTTTTGTCACTCTTCAGTGTCAGGATACACTTAAAAATGACAGCAACAATATATTGTGGGGGGCTGCAGCCTATCTCAGCACCTTCTAGTGAAGGCGGGTACACCCTGGACAAGTCACCAGTTTATCACAGGGCTGACATATAGAGACAAATAACCATCCACACTCACATTCACACCTACGGGTGTGACCAATTAACCTAACCCCCAGTTTGCATGTTTTTGGATTTGGTCGATAATAACTTAAAAATGTAATATCGGGAAGTATCGGTATCGGTTTTTATAACCAATCTTTTATTCTGTAGGCTTCAGCATTTCCGAGCCTGCATGAACGCAGCATGGGACGTTTTCAGCGTTGACTTGATGTCGTATAACAACAACCCGCTAAACTCCTTGGTCACTAGCCGTGGCTTACAAGCTTGCTCGCCTGCTGCGAGACGTTATGTCTGTGGTTTGGAAGTATTTCCAAGTCCGCCTATGGATACAAAATTTGCAATTTACAATGATGGTAAAGTGTCGATTATGCAAGGAGGAAACAAAGCATCTTCCTTTAATACATCCAATTTGATCTACCACCTCAAGAAGAATCATGCGAAGTTTGACACTACATTTGTTCAGCACCTTGATAAAAAGAGGCAACAGCGGCCATCGAAAAAAAACCCCAGTTGTCGCTTAAAGAGTCAACTTAGAAAAAACAAAAATATGACATGGACCACCCCAGACAGAAAGCCAACAATCTGATATTCATCGAGTGTATTGCACTGGATAACCAGCTTTTTTCTATCATTCAAGGTGCCAGATTCAGCAAACTTGTGGAGTTCCTCAAGCCACGTTATGCCATGCCCAGTCCCAAGTATTTTCCAGATGAGTGCTTACCCGATTTTTACGGTGTTGTTAACGGCTACACATCGAGAAGCGAATTTCTGGTGCTGTATCCATTAGCTTCACTACAGATATCTGGTCTTCAAGCGTTAGCCAGGTTAGCATGTTGAGTTAGAGTTTCTAATTTAATGATTGTATTTTTTGCCAAGTTATGGCCAGTTACAGCCATTCAGTTGTCAAGCTCATTCATTGAACTTGGACTAAAAGAGGACTGTTTATTGTTTACTACTTGGGACCAAAGATATGTGTCTTCCTTATTTTGATGTTGTCTACTATTTGTCTAGAAGTCAAACTTGACCTAGCTGTAGTGTTCATTGTGGCAAAATGTTAAAAATAATTTGCTTAAAAAAACAAAACAAATATATAGCAGTGCCATGATGCTTTTTTTTCCCATAATTTAAGTTGAAATTGTCCTCTTATTTTGCACTGACAATGTTTACATTTGGAAAGCCATGTTGCATTTATGAATGCATCCAGTGGGGCATCACAATAAAATTAGGCATAATGTGTTAATTCCACAACAGGAGATATGTTATGTTGTTACCTAACACTTTTGGTGTAAAAAGCCTGCATATATCGTATCGAGTGCCATCAGAATTGTGAATTCAGAGTTGGACAATATCGGATATCGGATATCGGTAGAAAAGCCAAATATCGAGCATCCCTAATTGTGGCAAATATCGATTAATCAAATATAGACTGTAGAATAGCTTCCTGGCAGTTACATGCCTTCACGAGGCATATAAAATGGACAATGTTTTTTCTTTTTACACTGTATTTTGTAATAAACTCTAGATTATAGAGCTAGTCAAATGAATGGGTGTCCAACTGTTAATAAATTCATAGCAAACTTAATAAAATAAACACATGAAAATGTTGACATAGGAAACAATGAAAAATGTTAGTGGTAGCAATTAAATTAAACAAATGGTCAAATAAAGACAGTGAAGAATGTCATATGATTCTTGGATAATTGTTTTTAGTTTGGGAAACCTAGTTAAAAAAGGTAATTGATGGTATTCTAAGTGAGCATGGTAAAAACTAGTTAGGTTGGGGTAGATTTTCATAGGGGTAGGGGGTCTTGTTTTTCAGGTATTTTAGGAGAGGAAGAAAAGAGTACTGAGTTATTTAAGTATTAGGGTGCATATCAGCAAAAAGTTTGACTGAATTTGTATCATAAGAGACCTGGTCAGAAAGGTAGACATTTGTTGTTTCTTATATCCCTTTCACACTCACCTTTGACCTCTAAAGTCGAACCAATTTACCCCAGAGTCCAAGTGTAGGTTTCTGCCAAACTTGACAAAAATCCCTCAATGTATTCTTATTGTACTCACAAAATTTTAGGTCACCATGACCTTGACATTCGAAAGTCAAAGGTCAGCAAAAACAGATCAAAGCCAACTGTCAGTGGCTTTGATCCGAGTTTGTTTTTGCATACATGTGAGGCACACCTGGGGCTGCAGTGACCTTCAATGTTGGTCCCTGAAAGCGTTCTTGATGTGTTGCGTTCACAACAATGGTCTGAATGTACGTTCGTGTTTAGCCTTGGTTGCTGTTGCGGAGAAGTAAAAATATTGTAAACCTTTTTATTTGACATTTCTTCCTCTTTAGGCTTTACCTAGGTATTTTCTAAGAGTTGGCACAGCAAATCATCCTCCTCCATCTCCTCACACCAACCATGCATATCCTCTCTCACCACATCGATGAATCTCCTCTTTTGTTTGACATACTGTTGAGTCACAAACAGACCTTTCAATCCCCTGAAAAGGCACCATCTTTGCAATCACAGTGAGACTATGAAGACATAGGCCAAGGCAATTTAACTTTAATTGCTTTGATAAAAAGAAGATATTGCATATAAAACTGAATTTTCATGTTATATAAAGAAGAAAATGTTCTAAACCAAGCTGCTTTTGCACTGTTAAATGTTTACGTCATGTTAGTCATTTATAAGACATTCTTAACTGGGAGCATTATCGAATTATGTATCAATGCTGATCATACTGGAAAAAAAAATGATCAAGGCTATATTTTTATGTCATATTGGCCAGCTCTAGTAAGATAAAGAAAAACCATGTGATTACACAGGTTCAGTAAGATATGCACTTTCAATATTAATCACAGAAATTCAAGAAATTCTGTAATCTGACTTTAGGTTTGCATGATTTGCTCAAATACATCCAGAGAAGCACCTCACCTCAGGCATTTGGCAGGTTGGTGGAGTCTTCATCCTTTGCTGTGCCATGAAGCGGATGAGAGAGTCTGTCTCTGTGGAGCCTCGGACACCAATACTGGACCTCCGCCTTGCCTTTATTTGTGCTAGACGAGACTTATCTAGACAAGTGGGAAGACACACCTGAATGATGCCTTACATACAGTACAAGCAACCCCTTGATTGCTTTTGGTATCTGATTTCATGCACTGGTAGTGCTGCAGAGTGCATCTTATTGCTGCCTTGATTGCATTTGTGACTGTAGGATGGTTTAAAACCACAAATTAGTTTTTGAATACTTTAATATCATGACATTTGTTACTGTCTCTACTGCTAGTGGCTGAGCAAACTTGAATACTAATATAAGTTAAAGCAAAGTCAACACCTCTGTCTGGACAGCTATGCAAATACAACAACAATATAGCTTTACATAAGGCTCTGTCCCTACCTTTGCGGTTTGATGATGATGATGATGATGCTGGGGTAAAACTCTGAACAGAGATGCCAAACTGAGAGGGTCTGCACTCATTTAAAACAGGAGGTGAATCTTCTGGGATGGAAATCTTTTCATCTCCCCCAGTGCAATCAGATTTCCTCTCCACATCAGCCATCTTCACAAAAAGTTGGAATCTTTTACAACTCACGGCAGCTGAACAACAAGAACATGTGTCAACAGTAACTAAGAGACTGGAGGGAGGACTTTATGGCGGCTGTCAGTTACTCGTATATACTAAAACACAGCTCCATTGTTGCTCATGTTTGGAGGCCATGACAGTGACATTCTATAAAAAATAATAATAATAAAGTCCAAGACTAATGTTCCAGACTTTAATGGGACGCTAATATAGACAACATAAGCCAATACTGAATTGACCTAAATTCAAAACGGCGTGTATGGGCTGTATTAAATAATTTAATCAAAGAATGAATAATGAACTTTTGAGAGGGACGTGACGTTATTATCCATGACTAGTGCTAAATGCTAATGCTGTCTGATGTTTTATGCTAAGTATGAGCGCACGGGACGTTAACATTAGCGCTAGCTGACGTTAGCAGCAGCGAGTCCGCAAATAATGAACTGAAAGAAAAAACACTTACCTTGTAAGTTATGGTAAATGAAAAAGGGGGGTGTTGTTAAAAATATACATAAAAAATATCTTGGAGACTAAAGTCTCATTAAAAAGTTGAGTAATATGTCAATGTACAGTCTTAATCAATTCAAACAACCAAAACCGAGTAGAGGACAATTCAAAACACCCTCCACGCCACGGCCGGTGAGACCGTTGATCAGATTAACTGGTGAGGTCCCAGATCCCTCCGCGCAAAACTCAGCAGCGTTATGAAAAATCCAGTTTCTACAACTTCAAAATAAGGCTATGTGCTATGTTATTTTATTAAAAAAATGTACGAAATTAGTATAAAAAAGTATGCGCATTGTTTAAAATAATGTCAGTAGTGCGTGGAATACAGTATCGCTAGGAAGAACTAACTTCCGCATTTAAAATCAACGGTACTAGTTTAATATGAATCGGCCAATAGAAATGTCACCTAAAATACCACATGACCACGATCGGCAAATAGGATAGCTCGTTTGGGGTAAACTGAACTGAAACGAATTAAATTGAAATAAAATGGAATAATGAAATAAAATATGAAAAACTAAAACGAATGTAAATAAATCTATCGTTCTATCTATCAATTCTAAGACGTTATGTGCTCTATTTTATCTTGTAGGCATCACTAAACAGCTGAACTCCAGCTGACCTGAGCCACCAAACTGTCAGACAGAGAGATGGGAGGCTGTTTGCTTTTTTGTCATGGAGGTTACACAATGCTATTTTATATTCCTTGTAACAGAGATGTTGATTTTGGGCAACAACTTTGAAACTTTGTGTCCACTGTCTTACTTCTATTTTTGTTTTCTATATGCAAAGATATGGTAGATAAACACGTTTTCCACGTTTAGTTGGTCATAAATGTGTAACACATACACATAACACATGAAAATTAATTGCATAGCTTAATAAAAGCAGTTAATGAAGTACTTAAAATTCCAAATTTTCTTTAAGTTTACAAAGGTTTTGCATAAATCAATGTGACTGACAATCAATAAACCCAAACAGGTGGGTGAACTGTTGTTGGCTCACGAAAAGCTGTATAAATCCTAACCACACGCACCACTTGCAAACACACACGCAGTTCCTCCTTTTGTGAGGTTTTCGAGACTGCGGTGCAGCTGTGTACACTGAGATCAGATGCGACTGTAAGGCTCTTTCCACAGCAGGGATTGCTGACCACATGAAGCATGTGGCTTCTCCTGTCGACACCTGTGCAAGTCGATGGAAGCTTGGCTCTCATGCTGCACAGAATGCACAATGTGAGACAATCACATTAGCAGCTAGAATATCACATTCATGCTTCAAAACTAGTAAATTAACCAATACCAGCAATGTGCAAAACTGGTCAAAATGTTTACTTGTTTTATATACTCAACTTTTTTTAATTCAATTTTTATATCTTACTAATGGACAAGACCCTCAGCTTTGTCCAACCGTTGTTATTTGAGCTTCAGAATTCATTCATTTTCCTCCTCCTACCTGCACTACACTCTGCAATCTCTGCACAACGTCTGTATATACTGTTAGAATTTTACAACTGTGACAAATGAATTTCCCTACGGGGATTAATAAAGTCATCTCTATCTCTAAATAAATGTGATGATGATGCACAGTAAAGGGATAGTGAAATTATGTACAGTATGCAATGATGATGTGTTTCACAATGTTTAAATGTCAGATTCATCTTTGAGGTGCCATGTAAAGTCATATAGACTAAAGAGAAAGTTTGCACAAATGTTTTTCATTTCTTGTTTATCAGTGTCATTTTTACCAGGTAATTTGGCCATTTAACAGCAATCACAAACATTCCATGGCACAAAAGGACAAAAGAAAGAAGTTTGTTAGTTTGAAAGTTTTACTGTGCTTCAGTTTTTTTTTTTCCTTAGTTCTGATCTGAAAAATAACGTGCATACGGTTATCATACAATATAAATTTATTTGCACACATCTGCGTTGTGGGCGGCACAGTGGTGCAGTGGTTAGCGCCGTCGCCTCACAGCAAGAAGGTCCTGGGTTCGATGTCAGGGTGTTTCTGTGTGGAGCGTGCATGTTCTCCCGGTGCCTATGTGGGTTCTCTCCGGGTACTCCGGCTTCCTCCCACAGTCCAAAAACATGCAAACTGGGGGTTAGGTTAATTGGTCACTCTAAATTGCACGTAGGTGTGAATGTGAGTGTGGGTGGTTGTTTGTCTTATATGTCAGCCTGCCTTCGCCCGAAGATGCTGAGATAGGCTCCAGCCCGTGACCCCTAACAGGATAAGCGGTAGAAGATGGCTGGACATCTGCAATGTGCATGAATGTCGGAGAAATTGTAAATTGTTGTGAAAAATGATGTCATTTTTATTTGAACTTATTGTGTTTGGTATTCGACTGAAAAAGCGTTATTTTATAGCCACATTGGTCAATTTATATACTGTATGTAACTGTGTCTGTATCATTGGTGGGCCATACAACGCCCAAAACCTGCGGATACCCCTGACAGCCTCCACAGATCTGCGCCATGTGAAAGCGATGGAGCGATGGAGCTGTCTGGGGTTGTCTGGGACAATGTCAGCTTCTACCACATCAAATTTATGGTTTGGGGGTTCCATCCAACAACGTTGATGGGGATCCTTCCAAAATAGACCCCATTCCTGAATCCCAAGGACTTCTCTCACACATGGAAGTGGGAAGACTACATCCAGCCCCAGATGGTGACGTCTTTATTCTGCTGGTGATAACATCAGCCGAAGCCAGCAGGGAATGGCTGCAGTACACGTGGGGATTACTTCTGTGTTGGATGAGTCTGTGATCAAACAGACATGAGTGACAGGATTTCCACTGACTCCCATTGTAACTTCACATTATGTAGACTATGATTTTTTTTTTTTTTTTTCCCACAGGGGAGTTTTCTTTTAAAGTACCTGATAATTTGCATATTTTTGTTCTGTTCAGTGAGCTTTATTTATCTATTTATTTATTCTTTTTACAGTCGTAAATTAATTTTTCCTCTCATTAAAAGTGCTTTTCAAAAAGTGCATTGTGAATAAAATCAGCATCTGAAGAATATTTACAAACAGTTTGATAAACAGCAGCCAGTTAGCTTCAGGAAAATAAGAGGAAGGAAACCAACACTTCCACTGCCATTCTAATGATCACCCTGGTTTTTAAACACTTTTTAGAATACTAACATTTTGGTGGCAGTTAATTCACAATTTCTTAATTTTGATGCATGACCTAAAGATGACAAGGTAAAACCTGTTTGCAACTTGTTTTTATCCTGATGTTTGCAGACAGATAACACTTCCAGAGTATTTCTTAAAGTAGAATATAACATTTTTTTCATATAACCTGTATTCATTACATGTAAAATGACATATTCCGATCCTTTTTTTTGGTTTTAAAATTGGTGTTTACTGCTTACACAGTTACATTGTTTTAAATTTTCTGACCTGTTGGCCATTATTACTTAGCCTAGAATATATTCAAGCTTTGTTTTCCCAAACAACTAATGAAAAATCACAATATTTACATTTTTTGACATGCACTAGTGTAAGCCGTCTACCCGGAGTTGCAAACACTCCACGGGGATCATATGATGCTTCCTAAATACGTGTGATGGAGTACTTCGCTGATTTACTAAACTACTATAAAGTCAGAGGCAAAAGAGGAAGCTTAGCCATTAAGAATCAAATTAGAAGCAGCAGAGGATGAGGATGTCTTGACTTATCCACCCTGTATGAATAAAATGGCAAAATGGATCCTGAATTTCCCACAAAGCATCTCACAATGTTTCCTTATTGTTAGAATGTCTAACTGCCTTGTTTGTATGTCTATGGGCTGAGCATTATGCTGCATTCATGTGATGTAAGAATAATTGTAAAAGCGACTCCCAACTGGGAAAGGTCACATAAACGGCCTCTCATGGCAAAAAAATAAAACAGCTCGAAGATCCTTTTGTAACATGAGTTGCCAACTTGATGTCATAAACGCATAAACATGGTGGGCAAATGTTAATATTTGGCTTTATTTATTCATGTACGGAGTATCAATGTCTGATCACATGTAATGTGAAATACGATAAATATCAACGTTATCTGCTGTTCATGTATTGTGACCTAGATTAGTTAGAAGCAGTCATGTGACTGCCAACTGTCAACTTCCCATTTAAACACTCTCAGCATTAAAATGCAACCCATCTTCTTTGAAGCATCCGTGATGTGCTCACCTCCCCGCCTCAAAGCACAAGAACACACCGAAGTGAGCAGAATGACTTCCCAACTCCAACCTTCACACATCACATGAATGCAGCATTATTTTCTGGGAGCTTTTCACGTAAAAATGGGCCTCGTTTGTTGGCAAACAAACTTGCACACCTCAATTATATCTCCATTTTTATTTGTGTACATATACACTTATAAAAAATAAGGACATATGTACAATGATAATAAATATCGACATGTTTGTACAAGTGAAATAAGTTACATAACATATTTTAAAAACAAAGAAAAGATCAATAACAAGACAAGCAAAAATGGGCCAAAACAAAATCAAAGCAATAACAGAATATTATAAATAATAATGCAGAAAAACAGCAGAACTTAAAGCCTTGTGTGTGAATTTTCTGAGCAAACTGATTCAGAAGAACTGAAGAAATACACAAAGTACATGACACATGCATTTTTTTTTTTCAAGCTTCAAACCTGTATTCCATTATTTTTTCAGTTTGTTTTTTGAAATATGTTACATTAAAAAAAGGTCCAATTGTAAAAGGGAAACATATTAAGACATAAGAAGTACCAGTGTGCAGAGTTCATACGTTTTATCTGTCTGCTTCAGTGGATTCACAAACGTAAAGCAGACAACATTCATTCACTATTCTGCTTTGACACATTTGGTTTTGGGGGGCTGACAAATTTATTAATAAAGATTTGGTACATTTTCAGCCTTTTATAATGTGACGGTATAAAAAAAAAAAAATCAGCAGATCACTTCTGACAAACAGGAAGTCCATCAGGGGGAAAATTTAGCTGCAGATAAAATAAAAAGATACCAGCTTAGTATAGCAAAAAATGAAAAAAAAAAGTGGACGGACTGCTGAGACTTCAATATCAATTTGGAATAAAAAAAAAAACAAAAAACGACATTAATTTAAGTATTTCAACAAGAACAAAAGCAACTGCAGTCTACTTTGGCTTACCCAAAAGGTGAAGAGGCACAGAAAAAGTAAACATGTTTGAAACACAGCCATGAATTCTTTTACAACCCTTGAACCATATAATCAGACAGTTTATTCATTTATTTTTTTCCAAAGAGAGCATTAGTGTTCCACAATATTAGTGCCTGTAAAAGTCCAAAAATGACCCATCAAAATGATGCACTTGTACAAGGATTATCCTATCAAAGATGTACAGTCCACTTGCAGAGGATCATGCAACACTGGGATGGAGTGCTGATGGCTGATTACCTCTTCAACTTTGGGATCATTTTCATATTTTACACCTCTCTTAGTGTTTGGTACACCCTGTCTTTCCCTTTCTCCTTGGTGGGCTCCTCTGGTCCCGACAGACACGTCTCAAAAAACCAAAAGCCACCCCTGATGGATACAGAGGAAAAGGCAAAGTCAGTAACAGTAAACATATGAAGTGTTTGCTGTATTTTTTTCCTTGAAATGAAATCATCCATGACCCTGAACACGTCACAGTTCGAGGCAGATTATTATTGACATTTCTTATTGACGGATTGTGAAAAATGCTTGATAAAACCTCATTGGATCCCAATACCAGACTGTGCAGGAATATAAAACAGAAGAGAATTTCAGTCATATCTGTCAGTTTTGACTATATCAATATAAAATGATCCCCTACACAGTCTGAATGATGCCAGAGGAACTATGTGGAGGACCACAACTGCTAAAATCAAAAATTACTGAAGAGTTTCTTTTACTTATTTATTTACTTTCCTGCATAATTTTTCATTCTATTTATACATGTCTGCATTACCTCTCTCTTGTTTTCTTGCATTTATTCATGTATTTATGTATTTATTTTTTTTTTTTACATTTTTTGACGCATGTGTACCAGATGTGGAGAGCAACGCATGTATAATGGATGGACTGCTGTTGATCAGTCAGTGCAGATGGAAACCCAACGACATTACCATTTGTATCAGGAAGCTGAAATACATTAAATGTAAAACAAATTTAAAAAAATGGAGTGTTGCAAAACAAGAATATAAGGAACTTAATAGAGAAGTAATTATAGAAAAAAATACGCATTTAAGTTTACTAATAAATTAGTAAGTTTAAATTAAAATAAATGGAAAAATAAAATAATACGGGATTTAATATGAAGGTATAGTAACAGGCAAAGTCTAACTGAAATATATAGCATAGTTGTCACATTTTTTTTTTAAATTAATTGACACCTGTTTTTGATAGTATTTTTGTGCATTTAATGTCAAATTCATTTATGTATTTCTTTATCTGTTTTTGTTTTGGCCATTGCTGTCCTTCAGAGAGAACTGTTAGTAAATTAAAATAATACGTCTGATAAAGGTCTTCCTTGCGGGTCAACTTATTTTGTCAACTGGCAGGTTGAAAAATTTTTCCTTTAATAAAATTCACAAACAGCTGGCAGTATTCTTATCTTATTTACTTTGTGGAGCGGCGGTCCCTCACTTCACTTCAATAAAAGGACAGCTTTTAATGAAAAGAAGACTGATCAAAAGGAGGCGGACTCATGCAGGAGCCAGCAGTGCTGTGAGCTAAATGTTAACTAGGATAACACATTTAAGCTTATAAATACATTCGGATTTGAAAAACAAGCCATATTCAGCTTATGGCGTCACAGTTTTTAAGCATGTAGGTAACGTGCTGTAACGATATCGCTACCTGTTATCATAACATAAAGAGTGTTGTAACTAAATGCTTGTGTCTTGCCAATATTTAAATGAGCAGCTTGACATCACTCTCACCTGTACACTAAATCCCTTGTTGGAACCACGAGAGGTTTTAGCAGGTCAACAACAGGGGGAGAAAAACTAGCCTGGCTTTGTCCAGAGGCAAAATAATCCACCTGCTAGCACTTCTAAGGCTCATTAACTAATGTGTATCTCCTTTCTTTAATCCACACAAAGAAACAACGGTGGTTTTATTCGCCGGACAGTTTCTTGGCTAGGTACAGTGACTCGCAACTTGTTGTTTTGCTGCAGATTTAACACAAGAAGATGGAGCAGCTTCATTAAGGCCAAAGTTTGCAGAGTGGGTGTCTGATCTCCTGTCCGGTCAAAAGCAAGCGCTCAGCTGGGCTTAACTGTCAGCTGAATCAAATAAATAATCAATTCCAAATATATCAGAAAAAGCCAAGCCATAAAACTCTTAACACACTACAGTGTGATCAGAACTACCTAAAAATATAAAAGCCATCTTTGTTTTTGGGGCTTATGACCCATACTGGAACCAGCCATCATGTGGCAAACATTCTGGGCACCTCTCATGTCTTGTGTCCATATGTGGCAGTCACTGCCGAGGCTCCTCATGCCAGAACCCAACCAACCAAACAGAGGTAACCAATCCCAGGCAGAGAGGGCGGGTTCTTTCCAAGAAAAATATAGCATACCACTTATAGCACTAGCACCACATGGTGGTATGCAAAAGCCTCACTGAATCTTCCCCATCAAACTGGCCTCAAGAATCAGATTCTTTCAAACTAGTGTACAACCCTGGCCCTCGCCATAACTGTACAAAAAACTGCTAAACTAAATTAATTTATGCAATCACGTGACAGCCTTTGTAACCTCGAGGATGACGAACCCGGAGAAAATTCCTGTTCTAGAACCACTCTGCATCACTACTGGCTCTGTGTGACTTTGCGAGCCTGACATAATGTGACATGACCGACAGGCTTTTTCAGGTTTTTGTTATTTTTTTGTTATTTGCAGTTGGAAAAATAATGGCACATGGTCCGAAAAGTTTGGGAACCTTTAAACTGAATTACTCTCAGCATTGTGCTGAGCAGCCAAAAAAGGCTAAATTGGAAATTGTTAAAGGTTGGGTTTTTGCTTGAATCTGTTTGCATGAATTTAATTAAGTGGAACAATACCTTTCTCTGGTTCACGGGTGCACCCCGCCTGAAGCTGGCAGTTTGCCCAGCAACACTGTTTGTGTGTTTGTCTTCTTTTTACAGTGCTCCTCGTCTGCGTAAGTCCACAGTAGCCCCGGGTCAGTCTCTGGGTATTGGTAAGGGTGAGGGGGTTTCATGGGGTGTAAGGGGTGCTCCACAAACACACCGCAGCCCAGAACGTCTGGCATTCCGTCAGCGTGTCCGTGTCTGCGTGTGTTTGGGTAGGGGCATCGTCCTTCTTGGCAGTGCAAGTTAACCACCCTCACCAAACACATTAAGATATAAAGCACTTCTTGAAACATCCACAGCGGTCGCGACAGTGAGGGTTCAACTACATTCCCCATGCCTAATTTCTTCATGTCAGCCTCAATTTGAATTTAAATGTGTAGTTATTGTCCGGCTGGTGGGAGCTGAATGAAAATAGCCTTTTCTTTTATGAAGAGATGAACAAACGTCCAAAATGGGCTCAAACGAAACGCGCATCTGCTGCGCAGCATGAAACTCATTAACGTTGTTTGGAGTGCCTCGGACTGTATCTGACTTGAAGGTGCCTTTGAAGGTGAGTGTGCAGGGCCCTGGCCCTCGCCATTGTCATTCACAGAAAAAAGCTGTTAGTCACTCGATGACTGTTTGAACATGGCAGAGTTGAAGAATTCATAGAAAAAGAACAACGAGAAATGTCTTAATTCAACCACCCATCACAACAAATTAAAGTGGGAGGGATTAAGGACTGTCTCCAGGGGTAAATACAACACTGAGTGAAGAGAAACACAAACTAAGCACAGAAAGTATTGAGAGATTGTCCTTCATTCAAAAATCCCCTCACGTCTTTCACTCCAATTCACTCCATTTTCCTTTTAATTTCCTGTCTCTTTGTCTCTCGCTCGCTCTCCTCTCCTCTCCTCTCTGTCCCACCAAGAGCTCCTGCTGCGGGGACATGATTGTCGTCTTGTTTTGAGATTAATTAGTCTTTTTTTTTTTTTTTTTACAATGCTCTCACACTCTTGGCTCACAAATACAAAAAGGGAAGACACGCTTCCAGTTTTCAAGTGCAGTAAGCTGAAAAATAAAAAGTCTCCAAGGAACAGAGGGCCAGATACTTCCAGCCAGATGCATTTGCTGTCACACCGGTTTCAGCACAAGCCTCTCTCGGTCCACTCAACGTAAATGAAATGTCCCGCCGTCTGTGGAACTTCCACGCTCGAGGCGCTCTACTCTGCATTCGGCCTTTTAAAATACACCATTTACACACGTGGCAATTGCACAGTGGAAGAAGGAGAAGCCGCAATCATGACTGCTTGTTGACCAGAGCACAATAACAACAGGAGAGCATGTTGGCGAGTGTGGCGTATACTTAACATGCTGTGTGTGCTAATAATGTCTGCAGTGAGCCAAACAGGCATTGGCAGCGCAAGAGAGCGAGAGAGCGGGCATGGGGGTTTGACAGCGTGTCACTAAAAGAGAGCAGGCATCCTCAGAAGGAAGGAGGTAGGTTGGTTGTTTTTCTTTTCCAACTCGGGGAAATGGAGACAGAGGTGGGCGGGCCTAGACGGACGACTCCTCGGGGTTGGCGTCGGGCAGCACGCTCCGCTGCTGCAGGGTGCGCCTCAGCTCTTCCTTGAAGGGGCTGGAGTAGTCGTTCCCGCCCATGCCCAGGCCTCCGGGCCCACCGCCCCCAGCGCCAGCCCCGCTAGCCCTCTCCTCCCCCGCTGTGCTCAGGTTGAGGCGGATGTAGCCGTTGCTCCCAGAGCCCCGAATGTTGGTGAGGCTGAGACGGCTGGGGGAGTGGATGGGCTGGCCGGGAATGGCGCTGGGCGACGCCGTGCTGCTCACGCTGCTGGGCCCCAGGGCGTGACCGGGAACGATCTTCAGCGAGCCGTCTGAGTAGTAGTAGTTGGCGCCTGTCTCCCAGAAACGGTCCTCCTCACTGGGCATCTTGCTGGGCACAAAGGTGGGCGGCTCCTTGGGCAAGGTGATGGGGTACACCAGGGTGCTCTCAAGAGGCTTCATGTCCGCTCCTTTGCCCAAAGCCAGTTTCAGCCTCCTCCGAAGGTAAAGAGCTGCTATAAGGAGCAGCAGACACGCCGCTCCAAGGGTGATGACCAGCACCCAGAAGAGCCCCATGCTGCTGTCCGGAGCACGGGCTTCCATGAAGATCGGAGGGCTGGCTATGACGGTCACCTGGTAGCGCTCCATCTGAAACTTGACCCCCTGCTCCTCAGAGTAGCAGGTATAGCGGCCGGCTTGCAACTTGCCCGCATCGGGAATGATGAGGGCCTTGAGGGCCCGGTCGAAGCGTGGCCCTCCTGCGTCCGGGTCCCCCAGCTGGAGTTCGCGGTCGTTGAGAAACCAGCAGGGTTGGGCCAGGTTGGAGACCAGGTGGCAAGGCAGCACAACATCCGACCCAGCTACTACTGTGACGTTCCTCAGATGGGAGAGCTCTGCAGAGGGAGGGGGGTGCACTGAGGAGAGGGGGTCATAGTCTCATCCATATTAATTCCAAGTGATATTCTACAGCAGGCAGCTCTGTACTTAATGTAATTCATTGAGCTCAGTTAAAATTTATGAAGTTATTATCCTGTTCCACCTTGCTACTTCAAACTTGTCCCGCCACTGCTGAGGCAGGGCCCCTGTACTCACCAGGGCTGGGGATGGAGACTGGCTTATCGAACTTGACTTTTTCTCGGCTGAACCTTTCCAGCATGAGGTCCTGTGAAAGGGAGGAGGTGGACCA
>KV751322.1:8009926-8020760 GCA_001698575.1 Mola mola | reverse complement strand
AGAACCTCCGAACGAGAGCCGATGTATACGTACTTCTACAGAGAAACGGAGGGAGAAGAACAGAGACAGAGGGAGATGAGGAACGGGCCCAGCCAACACCCAGAGACAGAAACCAGAGAGAGATGAAAAAAACAAGAAGGAAGATAAACAGAAGGAGGGAGAGTGACTCAGTGAGGGGTTAGAGGAGATAATGGGATAATCACTCTCAATTACAATAACATTCACCCCCCCGACCCCTCGCCCAATTCAATCTGGGCTGCCTTCCTTTTGCAAAAGCTGTTATAAAATGTCTGGTGGTGGCTAAGCCAGCATTAATGAGATAAGCAGTGGGCTTTAGGGATGTGAACGCTCTGTCAAAACTGCATCGATTGGCGGCCGTGTCACTCTAGAGCCATGGGGACCCAGCCGCCGTCAACACAGGGGCTCAGCTGACAGGGCAGGGGAGACTGAGAAAACAACAGGGGCAGAGGTTCTGCTCCCCGCTGCATTGAAGGACTGTAATTACTATTATTGCGAAGAGGGTTTTGGATTCAGGAGGCGACACTGAAAAGGGAAGTGTTGATAAAAAACATCAGTTGAGGATCTATGAATATAAGTGCCCGGCAAAAAAGGCTAACAGATCAGCAGAAGACTTAGTCCTGTAATCGGTGAATGCTAATGGCCAGACGAGGCTGTAGCAAAGCCAGCCAAAGGAACCTAAAGAAGACTTTCGAGCAATACGCCCAGATGTAACTGGCCAGGCTGGAGATTAGCACAACAAAGAAACTATGAACAACCTTTCCCCCGAGACACCATTAAGACTTATCATCTTTCAAAAAGATAAAAAAAAAAAAGATAAAAAAAATACAGCAATGAGTCCATGACGGACTAATGAGAGGGAGCAGCTGGAAGCTCCAACTCAAAACAGCTACTTTTATGTTTTAAAAATCCTTTCCGCCTCCATTTGTATTCAGTCTGTTAACATGTTCTCAATGCAAATAAATCCTGACAGAGATGAGTCAACTGAAATATCAATACAAGACTTTATTTACATTTTTTTGAGATGTTCCTTTAGATTCTATTTAGAACTAAACAGGAACACCATTCTCATCCTTGAAGGAGAATTAAAGTATTTTTTCATCCTACGCCCTATTCCCCCAACTTTAGGGGTCTTAAACTTCACTAAACAAAGTGCAAAATGTTTTGAAAATCATTGTAGTATTGAATTCAGTTGCTGGGACTGTTTAGCTCAACAAAGCTATACAACGCAAGGGCATCACAGAATATCGTAAATAAATAGCTTTTATCGCCACTAACAATGCTGAAACGTGTCTGGTAAGATGCAGCAGATAACCACAATGAAACAGCTGTGTGTTTTTGACCCAAAAACTACTGTATGAAATGAATTTTCCTGCATACTGTCACTAACAGAACTCCTCAGACACGATCAGCCAGTTGTAGAAGGGGCAATGTTTTCCAATGTCCATGAAAGACAAATGAATTCCTGAATTAAAATTATACTAAATGAAAGTTCTGGAACTAGCGCTTTGGTTGAATAATGCCATAATTCTCCTTTAGGCATGGATGCAGCACTTCGCAGTCACCATTTTAACCCTTAAGCTCTGAGTTTGGCTTTTTGTCTCCATGAGATGCTACAAAATTGTGTCTACGTTGAAAAATGCTGGATGCAGCATTTCATTCGAACCTCCCTGTGTGGTTAACAGCCACATTTTCAGATGACACGCCCCTAATTTGCAGTGCTGCCTTTCCGTTAAACACGCTTGGTCTCCGTGGTTGATTCAAGCCAACCCTGATGACATCATATGTTTTCAGACATATGATGTGCAATTCTCTGAGCAATGCTTCAAAATAAGGGAGAGACATCCAATTCTCTTCGCGTTACCTTAGAGTGAGAGATGGTCAGGCTGTCCACCGGCTGGGCTGTCTCAAACAGCTGGATCTCCTCGATCACGTGGGTCTCGGTGCCCAGAATCACCACCCTCTGCAGCCAGCCCTCGGCTGTAGACACAGGAGAGGGGCAGGATTCAGCATTCTTTCGTAGAATCCATGTAAACATATCAGTTTCAGCTGAGTTCCGATACATGAATAAATCTCACCTGTGACTGTACAATGCTTCGTTTCAGTAGCAAAAATGAGATAACGTGATATTTCCCACAAAGGAAACACCTATGACTGCTTATCAGTCAATTTGAATATTAATGATCGGTAAACAAACACCTGTTATAGCATAGAAGTTAATTACAGCATCAGTGTGGAGAAAATATGAAACACTAACACAGTTTTTGGATGCGAGGACCATTTATTTAAACATCCAAGCCCAATAATTGAATGTCATGACGTCAGGCTGCTTCACCTGTCATCGGCGGTGCAAGTTTTTCTTTACCGCAACTCCCATTAGCAATGTGTAATGTAATAATATATCACTTCTATGCTCTGCTGCTCTGATGTAGAATGTCTGTGAAAGATTCTCTCTGGAGAAACAAAAAAAATCAACTTCAATTTGTGAAACTTTAGTGCATACTGGTCTGCAGCCGAGAGAAGCAGAAATTTAAAAGAAAACAGTTTCTCGCACCTGGACGTAATGCTGCATTACTGAACCGAGTCCAGCGCAGCGAGAAACTATCAGCAGGTGAATCTAAAAGAGCCCAGATGCTGTCGCTGGCCTTTACAGGCGTCACGTAATGGCAACACTATCAGAGACATTTGAAAATGTTGCTGGAGGAGGAGGATGAAGAGGAGATCCTGGATTCCTTTCATGTGTGAACAAGTTTAGACTCCCTGCTATGGAAGGCGTTACGGGCGCAGCTCGTGGGGTGACCTTAATGTGTGCGTGTGGATGCTGACATGTGCTTCCTTGATTAAGAGACTGTCACCGATAATGTGACACGGTCGCCAGCAGGCGGCTTGACAAGGAAATAAATGTACAAACACATACACAGGCACATCAAGCAGCGTACTCGCCTCTCGCAACGTCAGGGACCAGTGTCAGCTAATCCCTCAATCCGGTAGCCAGTTTTTTTGTTTTTTTTTCTGAATCTTGACTAGCTCTCCTTCTCTTTTTACATCAGCTGTCGCTATGCTAATAGCTAATTAAGCCCGCAGTCCAATTGGCACTATGAATGCACGTCTGCCACGGGCCCTGTTGAGTTTGTGCTGTGAAACACGACAAGCGGGGATGACTGCACTTGGCTCAGGGAGTGGGAGTTTGTGTGTGTGTGTGTGTCTGTATGCGTGGGCGTATATCAGTTCATGAGCATGTGACCATGTGTGTGTGCCCATGCGTGAGTCTGCCGCTGTCACACCGTCAGCTGCCACGGTCGTTCCGCCGCTGCAGTGATCTGAATTGTAAGTAGGTGAGTCTCTCTCCATTCATGAGAAGGGCTGCATTCAAATTCGCATTCCTTGGAAACCGCTGTCAGGTCTGTGTTGTTCAAGATTCAGGCTCTGGGTGGGTCGGCTGACTCCAGACCTGAGCCAAGAACAGACACCTGCATATGAGCCTGATAACCACTGACTGCAGACATTAATTAAATGGCACGTACAGAGTCATTTCCTTTGATGCATGAAGATGGATCTCAGCATGCAAATCAAGCCCTTAATTGAAACCCCGCTCCAGGCCGGCCAGATGGCATGTTGCTTTGTGCCACCATACTTAATGCCAGTACCTGTCCCTTTCTGCTGCCATGGGCTGTAAGCACTCATCCCTTCAACAAATACTGTGTGAAACTCCCCTCAACACAGGCACGCTGTCACCCACGAGGAGGGAATAGGGGAATCTGAAAAAAAGTGTGTCCCAAGGATGCTTTCACCGATGCTTTCGTCAAGAACATCGCGCCATAGGGGAGTTGGGCAGAATAACACGGAAACACGTGTAACCCTGTAAAGATTAATAACCCAGGTTGTAAGGCACAGATGTGATGATTCAGTGCTATTTTCATATTTAGTAAGAGCTAAAAATTGTCACTGAGCGACAACTGCTGGATGGCAGCACTTTAAATGAGTTGAACTGCCAGTTCAAGTTCAGAGACGAAAGCACAAGAAATCAGTGAATTTGCTGAAACTGTTTTTAATTTTGGTTTAAGCACTGAAAGCTGTTTAATTGTGAGAGCCAAGGCAATTGCAGGCGAACAGATAAAGTGTTGAGTGGAGTACTAAAAATGAAGTCCGTGTGCGGTTCGTACCTGTGCCAATGAAGAGCATGTTGTATGCTCGCTGGTCCAGGGCGCTGACCCGATCCACTGCCAGCTTCGTGAAGTTGACACCCTTGGTGAGCAGCAGGGGGCGGGCCAGAGCTTTGTCCTCCATCAGTGGGTGCTTCTTGGCAAAGTTGAGCGTGGCATCGGGCAGCTGCAGTGAGCTGTTGTAGCCGGTCTCCCTGTCTGCGTTAGTTATACACTGCAGCACACACAGAGGACAGAGAGACGGGGGGAATGGATGGGGAAATTGAGGACAGAAAGGAATGAAGGCAAAGAGGAGAAGAGGAAGAGGAGGAAACTTATTAGCTTCAGCTGGCACGGGTTTGCATGGCTACTTGGCTTCAAGATGACTGGCATCTTCCCACTTTCTCCTTCCCCTTCTCCATCTTTCTTTCACTCCAGTTCTCACCTCCGCCTGCCATCACACCCCTTCCTCTGACTCTTTTCATCTCATCCTGGATCATTACGTTCTTAGCTTTTCGTGTTTTGTCAGTTTATGCTTTTTTCTACTTCCCTCGCTGTACTACCCCGCCCCATAAGGCTGTTTCTACTTCCCTCCCTTTCTCATCATCCATCTGTCATTTTGTGATGCAGCAGTTGACAAAAAAAACAGGTGCACAAAAACAGCAAACATCACATAACCATACAGTGCGTGCCAGCGCAGGGCTCCTAGTTCCTTACCGATCCAGGCCGCGGGACGGGCACGGCGCCGGTGTAGCGGCCCCACCGTTGTGACGCCTCCCTGTACTCTTTGTAGGATCCTTCAAACACCTTCTTCACATCGCTGATCTGGTACTGGCACACGGCTGACACATCTACGTCGCCCCTGAACAGAGTGGCAAGGCAAGGCAGTGAATTAGTGATGTGTGGCAGCAAACACCAAGCGATAAATTGCTTGTCATTCTGTGGCAAGTAGCTCCTGAATGCATTACACGAAATGCCAGAGGAACATTCAGGAATCAGAAATATATGGAATAGAGTGAAATATTGAGAAATATTGTAACATTATGAAAACATTATGTGTAAGCTTTAAAGTTAAACATTAGCTCCACGGAACAGACTGAGTTGAAATGGGTCACTTTTTTGGTGGTGCTTGATGAATTAAAAATAGAAAAAAGAAAAATGATATTCTGATGTGAAAATAATACACTTCCTGATGACTCATGAATCAGGAGATGCTGCTCAAGCCGTGGTGGGAACCAAGTCTTCATACCCCAAGAGGAGCTGAAATTAGGTCTGGCTTATGAACCAGATATACTAAATCAAATTTCCACCCCTAATCTCACAGATATACAGCATATATGATTTCCTTGCATCTAATTTAACATTCATAGGTTACTTGAAGTCTTTTTTGCAGATCTAATTTTTCAGAACAGTCCGAATTCAATAGAATTTGATCTTTTTACTTTGGATTTGGGCCCCTTTCCTGTGCTGGTTTAAATCAGATCTGTACAGTATCTGCTAATGTGACAGAATTCATGTGGTCCTTCTCTCACTGTGCATGCTCACATCACTGTTGTCAGCAGTGGTGGATAGCTGCACAAATGGGAAACAGAAGGTTGCAAATTTAATGGATATGTGGGGGGATGCGTCATCTGACGTCCTTCTTTGCCTTTTCGCCCTCAGTATGAAAAAGGTGGCAGACCGCCACACTGCTGATACCACAGCAAACAATACAAGAACTGAATGCCTAATTTCGTGATGGACTGACATTTGATGTTTTATATTGTTTGGCAGCATGCTCGGTGCATATGTAGGGTCAACCATGTCAGACAAGGGTCACAGGTGAAGCTGAACGCGAACAATCAAAGCAAAAAGGTCCAATTTACTTTTAAAGGCAGTGTGAAATGTCATATTGGTGCATAAACAAAGTAATAAAGGAAAATAGTTACAAAAGAATGGTGTGTACTGAGCAAATTCTCTAATGAACAGTATTGCAATATTTTGGATATATACAGCTCCACAATCTGATAAAGAGGTTGAGTCCAGGCTCAAATGCGTGGTTAATGCATGACAGTCCAACAGGTTTAATGAGTGGAGTGTCAAAACCAAAGGACACTGTTGGTGTCTTAGAAAGTTAAAAAAAAGCTATCCTATTCACTAAGATTATGCTTGAACTCCAAGTCATCATTTACATAATGTCCAATTATCTAAATGTTATCTCTATCAAAGCCAGGGGACTTCAAGGAATCCCCAGCGAGTCACACAGAGAACAAGACTCAGGCCTTTTTTTCAGCAGCAGTAGAAAATCTGAATGAAGACACAAAGGCCGAGGTTCAAAGCCGGTTCACTCTGCGATATCCTATCTGGCTGAGGAACACAAAAGGCTCACATCAAAGGACATTACCCAGAGACAAAGAGAGTCTCAAATTTGCCTCCCAAATAAAACCTCCTGCCCTCGCTCCTCTGTGTTTGTTGATAAGTAACTCATTAACACATTATAGTTATGTAGTGGTTTAACACGTCAGTGTTTATGCCACTAATACCTGAATCTCTTTTTAAAGCCAACTTACTAATGTCAACATCCCTCTAAATATCCAATTATAATTTGTCAGGGCCAGTATAGACAAAGAAACTTAGATTCCCATTTGCAGTAGGGTGTATTGAGAAGTATGGCGCTGTTCTGGGACTTCCCTCCCCTTGCAATGGCCTTTATGAAGAAGATAAAGCAGGGAGAGCACACCTGACTGACCTTCCATATGCCAACATGTAAAATATGAAGCAGGAAAAGCACACTCTGGGTGGAATACAGAGCAGAATGAGCTGAGCCATCAGCTGAATGTAGGCTGACTTCGCGATCGGCTGATTTAGCTGAGATGAATGAGTTGAGCCTGGCCGCCGTGGTTGGCCTGAACTAACACAAATTAGCTTTAATCTAATTATTCCATTTCATCACAAGAGAAAACATACCAGAAACGTTAATTTTATCAAGCTAAGAGCCAAGAATAATTGATAACACTCTTGTTATCCATTGTTATCCAGATTGTTTTCCTTTATCAGTCACACAATCGTTCAAGGGCTGTAATTTCTGATAACTCAATAGCGTGATTAATTTCTGCTTCCACGTAAAGTAAATGGCTTATCACATGTACTATAAATCATAAATAATCAATAATAATATTGGTTGGAGATGATACAACACAACTCTTAAAATTTATTTCCCTATGGGGATTAACAAAGTTATCTCTATCTATCTATCCATCTATCTAATTCAATACAGATCTAACTTTACTTTTCAGTTATCAGTGAGGCGTTTTGACCCAGTGTCGGTGTTATGTTTTATATTGCTTGTGGGTTACTGGAGGAAAAGGAGGGCGAATTTAAATCATTCCGACTCTGTTCAGCAGTGGGTTCATTATCATCTGAAACGAGCCAACATTAAATCAGTAATGCAGCCAATTAAACATATTCAAGCAAAGTTGAGTTGTATCCACTTGACTCACAATATAGTGAAAGAATGAATATTATAATTTATTGTAAATGCTCAATCAAATGAAGTACGTAATTAGAGCCATCATATCTGATAGCTGACCCATGATTTGAATAAAAAGCCAAACCTCAGACACGTAGGCAAAGTGATGAGGCGGCTTGCCCAGACCACAGATGTCACACGCGACAATTAACTCACATTTATCTGAGGATGTCTGCAGTCTCTCACTCACCACTGGGCGTGGAAGATGCCGTAGAACGTGGTTCCCCGCCAGTCCTGGCCTGGCAGAGTAAAGACGGCCCTCAAGTTGTTGAAGGAGACATGACGCTCGGGCAGGGAGCACTCTAGTCGGGCTTTCTGGAAGGTGGTCCACTTCTTCTGCAGGGTCCTGGTACCACCCAGATCCCCCTGAGAGAGGGTGTATTAGGTTAAAAATAATGGCTCAACCTGATGTCACCAGCACGAGATGTATATCAACTTTTTATCGGTGCTCTGCCTGGATGATTTTGTTGGAGGAGCGGAGTGGAAAATTTTCCACCTGGTGTTGAGGTTGCTCTTTAAGGTGACAGCGCTCTGCTCATTTTCTTGCTTTGTTATGCTGCTGCCTTCAGCCCTGTGATTTCCAAGGACCGTTTTTATACAACTGGCAGACTGAAATGTTCTTAAAGCCGCTTAAGGAACAATATTCAAGGGCACCATTGTGCTGTGGGAAAAATATTAGAACAATAATATTCAATTATCATTGCGGCATTGATGAGTATTCCATGAGCTAAATAGACGCAGTCTGCCAGACACGTCCATCCATCTTCTAGCGCTTATCCTGTTAGGGGTCGCGGGGGGGCTGGAGCTTATCTCAGCATCTTGGGGTGAAGGCGGTGTCACTCTGGACAAGTCGCGAGTTCATCGCAGGGCTGACATATAGAGACAAACAACCATCCACACTCACACTCACACCTACGGGCAATTTAGAGGGACCAATTCACCTAACTCCAAGTTTGCATGTTTTTGGACTGTGGGAGGAAGCCGGAGTACCCAGAGACAACCCACGCAGACACAGAAAACATGCAAACTCCACACAGAAACGCCCTGACCCGGGAATCGAACCCAGGACCTTCTTGCTGTGAGGTGACAGTGCTAACCACTGCACCACTGTGCCGCCCTCTGCCAGACACGTCTCACACCTATTTATCCTCGGTGATTGCAGAAACTGTAAATATAATGCAAATGCCCTCATTACAGCAGGGACACATTGTGCATCTGCTCTATAGAAATATCAGAATGCTAGGAATTACTCACAACTCTATACACAGCATCTGCTTCTAATTGAATTCATATATCTTTGTTGTTTGTCCCATGCAGACATTAAAGGGCACCCTATAAAACAGTACAGTTATAGCACTAATTACACACTTCTCATCCCATGCTCTTTTTCTTAGCTTCACGTTTACCCAGATTATATGGCTGCATGTGAATGCAACTGCGACAAATTTCGGAGAAATCCTACGAAAACTGTCTCAGCCAATGATTCTCCTCACATGAAGAATCACCTCTAAGGTCGGGCTGTTATCACTGTTTTATATCAAACCTAATCACTGAGAAAATAAACGTATTAATTACTAATTAGCTCCGTCTTGATGTCATGGTCTTTTAATAGCACACTGTTAGTAAACCTGCTTTGAAGAGATTTTATTTGTGTAGTGTATGGAAGTTCAGCCATGATAACAATGTGAGTAATGAGCTTTCCTAAAAATTAGCATTAAGAAAGGAGAATTAAGATTTTTTTTTTAGCCCCATCTCTTCATAAATTGTGTTCTCAGATTGAAGTGAACAGCAGTAGTCCTTGTTTCAGCTACATGGAAAGCTGTGTGCTCTCCATTTTGCCAGGTTGTGTCCTTGGCACAAACAAAACAACTGAAACGAGAGCGAGCATTGTTGGAACTGACCAGAAAATCACACACGCCATTTGTGTTAGTTCTGGCTCATTAAGCCCTCTCAGCTGAAGCCAGAAATCCACTTTTTTTTTTTTCAGTGATTAAATACAACTTATTAATCATTTCAAGCTCCAATATACTAAAAACATCAAAAACATTGGTTTTAGTCAATTTGTGCCCCAATAAATCCAGTCCATTAATATCTTTACCATGGACAGTGGGCAGTTTTTTGGCAGGCATTAACTTTCTGGGCAAGGCTCGTCAATAAAGTTAATAGAATCTGTATACTGTCAGAATTTGTGGATTTGTGAGGTTGGACGTTACGGTTACCGTCACAGTGTTATTGTTCGAGATATGAAAAAGCACCTTCTGGTTTTCTCAGTATCAATTTTAGTGTAACTGAAGCCTATGCAGTGCTCATTAATGTTTCTGGACAATAGTATTTTATGAAACCTATGATTAAAACCTTTAAAACTAAAGTCTTCTTTATAAAAATCACATACTTTCATTATTTTTCATGAAAAAAAAAATCCATTTGCAGCCTTAAAAAGAGGTTTGGATGTAACTCTACGCCTCTGCCTCATCAAGGTTGCGGGGATCCACGAATGTGCTACTTTAGTCCCGCCCCATCTCAGACCTCACCTGCTCCACCATCTTCCCATTTTTAAACTAGTCTACTATACGCTGAACAGTGGCAAGCTCTAACGTCGGTGTAATTCAGCCAAACACGGCTTCTCAGGAAGAAGAGGAGGAGCTACGCGTGCAAGTTGATGCATCACAATGGTTAGTTTTGTTTCTACAACATTAGGCCCCACCCCCAAAAGTTGCCAGGATTGGTTCCTTCCTTATCTCCAGACTTAAAGCCCAGTTTGCACAAAACTTGTGCTTTTGTCATTTATAGACTTCCGTACCACAGGCAGTGGTTTGGTGAGGCAGCACTTAAATACCTTGCAGACACGGGCCACCCGGGCCACAGTGAGCTCGGTGTCGCAGTCCAGCTCCAACGCTCGCTCGCTGAAGAAGAAGTAGATCTTGTCGTCGTCCCCGTCTTTACTGCCGCTGCTCTCCCTCACCAGGGCCGAACCCACAAAGTCCGGCTCTGCAGACACACACACACACGCACACGGGTGTAATCAGAAAGCGTATTTTCGCAGACAACAGTAAAGGCATACATCAAAACTAGAGAACCAGGCAGCCTCAGCCCGTGGGCACATTCGGACTGAATCACACACAAGCTTGACACCTCCATCTCATTCCTTGCCGCTCCCTCTCACCTC
>KV751322.1:7986450-8009836 GCA_001698575.1 Mola mola | reverse complement strand
CATTTCTGGCTATCTCTCCAGCGCTCCCTATTAGCGGTCCATTATGTGCGTCTCATTTCCTCCCGTCTTTCTCAGATTCTCGCTATGTCCAGCCCTCATTAGGTTGTGAAAGATATATTTTTTTAGCTTTAAAAAGGCAGATGAACACATTTCAAGGTGAGGCTGCTGCAGGATTTGAATCCGACCTCTTTTTTTCTGTTTGTTTTTACATCACAGTGACACGATGTTTGCCCACATGGACTGTTGTCGTCAGTGTTCATGCCTCTGAGGGAGCTTTTAATTCATCATGGTGCGTCTGCCCGCTGGAACCCCAGTCCAATTAAATTGTCAGGTCAGATGCTGCTTAAGTCAAGGTGAGGCTGGCTTCATTGGTTTAAGTCTAGTTTTTAATAAAAGCCTTGTATCAGCTTGAATCATAAACAGACACAACGGTCCAAACCGCAGCCTTATCTGTATGTTCTTCTTTCCTCCCCTTCCATTCTTCATTCCCTCACCTCTCCCTTTATCTTTTCATCGCCAGCCCTAATGTCTCCTCTTTCATCACCCATTTTCATGCTGCGCCTTCTTCCTTTTTTCTCCCCTTCATTTCTCTCCTAGTGATTCACTCCTTTCCCCACCTCCTCCCGCTGAAAGATAACGATCCTTCGCTTTAGCCGAGTCCTCCGCTTCATTTCCTGCAACTCATTTCTCTCTCTTGTTCTTTGGCATGTTTCTGGCTCTCTCTTTTTTTTTTTAAATATAAAAATGCCGTTTGAAAGAAACCGCGTTATCAAACTCTGATGTGATTGATTTCACTTGACTAGATACTCAATTTGTCAGTGTTGCCTTGTGGAAAAGAATTTTAGAATACTTTAGATTGATTCTGTGCAAGAGTTGGTAAGGACATTTTTTTTCCGTGTATTTAAATTTTCTTCTGAGGATCTTTCTTGCATGATCCGATTTTAAAATGTCTTCACTAAACTGAGCACATTTAGGCAAAGTGTGCATGGAACTCTTCTATTAATGGTTTACTGTAGTTTGAAGGTGCACTTTAACGCCACACCAATCCTGGAAAGGTATTAAACATTACTAGTTGTGAGCTGGTAGAAGTCAGCAAAAAATGATCACTTGTCAGGTAATATTAACCCACATAAAATGTTATGCTTTTTAAAAATATTAATGTTACTTTGGGATGATAAGTTAATTCTCACTGAAAGTACAGCACTGCCATTATCCCCAAATGATGACAACTGGAGATTTCTTTTGGCAATTAAGAACACTTGGGAAGATTTTAAAAAGTAAAAGTCTTTTTTCTGTCTTATTTTCCCCTTTCTTCTCTCTTTCATTTGGCAGCTGCACCCCCGTCTTTCTCATGTCCTCTTAGTCACATACCATTGAGCCAGGCAGGCAAGTATTCGCTCTTCATGCTGTATTGCTGCTGGCGAAGGTTCCTCAGAATGACTGGCTCCGTACCCAGGAAGTTGTTGAGTGTTGCTGAGTACAGCTCCTTATCTGCACCAACGAAACGCAAGATAGGTTTATTTCAGCCACAATTGTCGCGGCTCACAAAGAGAGAGGGTCGGCGGTTCTGCGTGGAGACACAGAGTGGACTGACAAGAACGGGTGCCTGTAGGTCCAGCGGCTCCTCACACTGAGGTGAATGCAGCACGCAGAGCTGAACTGGACCCTCGGTGCAATCGCGTGAATACAGAACAGATGGGAAATGCTACATGAGCAGCCTGTAGAACTGTACAAACGTGGCCCCGTTCACTATAATTTTGCTGAGAGGGAACAAAAGATGCTGACTTTGTGTTTTGCGATGATAGGGGTGCCAATAAACCTGGGGCTTAAAATGAACTTTAAATCATCATTAAATTCAGAAACACTCAGTTTTCTGTTACTTCTTGTTATGATACAGTTAATATTGTTTGGAAGCAGTAGACAATCACACACGTACACAGACACATTGTTACTCACCCACTATCAGGCCAGTGTGCCCCTTGGCCGGGTCATAAGGGCATTTACCCTTCCCATCTTCGAGGGCTGCAGGGCTGAGGGTGAAATAGTCTGCATTCTGCAAACACACACACACACACACACACACACACAGCATTAGGAACACAGGTGGTTCATGGTCAGTGTGTATTATGTCCTACATGACACAGCTGCAAGCTCTGTCTGTCCATAACAAGAACCACAGCTTCGCCCGCCACCATGTTGTCCTATCGAATCAGCGTCAGATGTGCACACACACACCCACACGCACTAGTGTTAACACATTCAGCCAACCCGGTGTCAGATACTTTTCTTTTCCCCATGTTGCATTTAGTTCTATTTAGTCCCACGGTGGTCTTAGCTCCAGGTCAGATTGACATCTCAGCTTGACACCTGTCAGCGCTGCCTCTCAATAACTCGCTATCGAGGGAAAGGCGCGCGCACACACACACACACGCACACACACGTGCAAACTCACCACGTAGGTGCATTTGGGCTGGAAGGCGTAGGTGCCGCAGATGTAGAGCTGCGTATAGTTGTAGCTCTGCAGGAAACGGATGTAGTTGAAGCACTCGGTCTGCGAGGGAGGGAGGAGGCATCGTCAGAAATCAGCACACAGTGTGTCTTTTTAAAAAAATCAAAAAATCCCCCATCCACCTGAAATAACCTTGACTTGCTTTTAAAATGTGTGTGAAATCACTTCACCAGTCGGCATCTGAACAGGAAGGACTAAATTTCATTCTTTTGTCATGTCCCTTATTACTCACACTGTTACGCAGGTGTCCTACTGAGGACGTCGCTTAATTTCTGAGGTGATGATTATCTAAGCGACCGTTAAAAAGTGACCACTCACGCAGCAAGTGTGTAATTAACAGTGTAATATATGCAGCGTTTTATGGGAAGTGCCCTGTAATGTCTGCACTGCGATGAACAATGAGGCTCTTTGAGGGGAATTGGAAGCAGATGTTCGCGCGTGATGCTAGAGGAATGAATAATTCAGCGCATCCAGTTGATGTTGCTGCAGTAAAGCAATATCTGTATCTCATGGCAGTAATACCAGCAAAATGGTTTCTTTAAAATTCATTGTTACAGCTACTGCAATCAGTGAGGATAATCAGTGTGAGATCTGTCTGGCAGACTGCAGCCTCACACGAAATGATGAATCATTAAATATAACAGCAGACTATGCAAACACTAGAGTTGTTTCATAATAACACTATTCTTATTATATATAATATAAATCATGGTAACTGGACGGAATAATAGCACTTTGGCAACACACATATCCAAATCACAGGCCATCATATTGTAAAAAAAGTTCACTTTTAACGCACATTAAGTTTTAATAACCATTTATAAACACTGGAGTGTTTTCCCAACATCTTGCTCTTTGGAATCAGATTTTGTTTAAGCGCCGTTCCCACTCCAATGAACTATTTCCATTTCAGCTTTGCACTACATCAAAAAGTTACTGCTGCGCACTGAGAGAAGCTTTAGCTCTTCCTGAAAGCTGTGCGTTTCTATGAAATATTTAATGTGACTTTTTGCAAATGTGCATGAGGCAGCCTGAGCCGGTGAGCAGCAAGCGAGGGGCCAGTTCACCGTGTGCCAGAACTAATCGCTATGAGCTGGATGATCGGAAGCATTACCACTAATTAAAAAAAAAAATGGAACTTGAGTTATGAGATTTGTTAATTGTTTTTTTCTAGTTTTTATTTTTATCTGATTGAATAATGCTTCTCCAACGCTGGCACATCATTGTACGATTTCTTGCTGAGAGATTTAGATGAGAACAGTGATAACAATCTCCCGTCTGTCAGTTAAACAGGTAGCCTCCCGACTTAAAGCTAAAGCTCCATAATGACACCGTATCCATCCATTTTCTACCACTTATTCTGTTAGGGGTCGCTGGAGCCTATCTCAGCATCTTGGGGCGAAGGAGGGGTACACCCTGGACAAGTCGCCAGTTCATCGCAGGGCTGACACATAGAGACAAACAACCATCCACACTCACATTCACACCTACGGGCAATTTAGAGTGACCAATTAACCTAACCCCCAGTCTGCATGTTTTTGGACTGTGGGAGGAAGCCGGAGTACCCGGAGAGAACCCACGCAGACCGTATTTGTGTCAAAATTTAGATTTTGCATACGTCATGTCCTGGAGTTTTGTCTTCACTGTGATGCTCCAATTTGGCTGGCTAACACTCATAGCATTAGATGACTCTTATTATTATGTATTTGAAAGGTACTACTAGTATGGAGCTAAATCATCGAAATTTGAATGTAAAATCTAAAATATTAGTTTTCCAATCACAATTTATTTCTTCAAATGAATGAAACTTTTGGCCCCAACTTAGCTCCATATGTTAACAGCTGGTTAGCTTAGCTTAACTTTGCCTTCAGTACAGAATAAAAAGAGGATGTAACAGGTAGCATGGCTGCATCCAATAATGTGTAAAGACAACAATTTGGTAACTTTATTTTCAGCAAAATTTTACATTAAGGTAGGATAAATACTAAAGCTTGACTGATATATTGGTTGGCCAATATTGGCCTATCACAGATACATCAGTATTATATATATAGAAACACTGGTTTTAGAGAACACAATGCAGAAAAAGATGGTTAAAAAAAATACATATGAATATATTCATAAAAAATATTTCAGACTAATATATGTCACTCTTCAAGGACAGCCGTTAATGTTTATTCCATATTTCCCATCACATGTGATAAATAATCGATATTCAATACATTAAGGAACAATAAAAGTTTGCTACCATCCAAACATTTAGTTTTCCTCACCATGTTTACGCATTTATGACCTCAAGTCGGCAACTTGTGTTATAAAATTATCTCTCATATGAATCATTGTGATTATTCGGATATTGCACGACTGCAGCGTTAAACCTGAAACTGATTCGTGGATGATCAGCTAAAACTAAACCTTGGTCAGCTTCCTGATAAGGTTTTTCCTTAATGGTTGTTGACACATTTTGCTGAGCTGAGTTCACGGTCTGTAATGGACACTCGTTTACTCACTCAGTCGTAGTATTTATGCATTAGCGTTGCATTTACCAAGCTGACTTGGTGTTTATTGCATATGAAATTCTTCCTGGCGCACACCATCACCCTCTTTTTGTTGATCAATACAAAACGCTTCCTGAGTTGAGCCTCCTTTAAAAGCTTCTGATCCTAAGTCCCCCGTCTGGGAGACAAAGTGCGTGCTAAAGTAATGACTGGAAGGCTTCCACTGCGAAACCCTGGACCGGATGCAATTGAGCAAAGTGAAGCGAGAAATGCTGCTCTCATAAACTACTGTCTTTAAAACCAGTGCCAGGGCGCCGCTGAGCATGGCAGGCCGCGCCAACAACCCTGAGAAGTAAACATCCCAGTTACCTGGTTGTTCTTCCCCTTGGCCACGCACTCTCTCTTCTTATCCGGCGGAGCTGGCCAGTCAATCTGGAGAAGAGAACGACAGGCAGTTGATGTGTGAAACACGAACAATGTTGTCAACCTCTGACTCACACGCTCTGCAAGTAAAATATAGAATTCTACGGCACAAGACAAAAGAGACACCTCATTTCTTTCTAATCGGCTGCACATCATGGAAACGTTGCCATTTTGCCGAACCTGACCTGAAGACTCTGCACGTTTGACCCCGAGCTGCAGCAACTATGGCAACAACCAGACCCAGAATGGAGCTGCAAGTTTTACAATATCTCACCCTCAAAGGTGGAAATTTGCTATATTTGTGCTACAAAAGACACACGCCGAGAGACGGTGCATAGACTTGATCAAAATAGAGGTGCAAAACGTGTTGTGGAGTGATTCTGGTGGAGTTCTAGTGATTCTAGTGATTCTAGAACTGCAGTCAGTGGTGCATTGGAGCACCATTAGTGGTGGGAGACTGTGAGGTGATTATACCGTCGTTATAAGGATCAAAAACCGATCCTGTGTGGCTCTGCTGAAATATGCATGAAGAAGGCAGGCGAATGAAGAAGAAAAGCACAAAATCTCCCTCCATTTATGTCCACACTTTCTTTAATTGGTGCTACTTAGAATTATTTAATGTAGCAGTTTTTCCTTTAAATGACTGTGTGGGACATGGCTGAACTTTGCTGGTGGACTGAGGTCTGAAATATGAATCGCGTTTACTAAGGTTTCCACACCATTTGAAATAATTACACAGGTCGTTACCAGCAGAGGGCTGCTGCAAAGCCAATATTAAACTCAGATTTACTTGACTGGACTTGAACCAACAACAATCAGTCTGTTTGTGCAGTACATACAGACGGCATTTTAAGAAGACTTATTACAGTAGTTTGCGATATATTCTTTATTTCTTTTATCTTTTTCACTAAGTTGGAGTTTTTTGAGTGAATGTAATATTTCACTGGCGAGGCACAAAATAAAAAAAACTCCACCCAACCTCTTTCCACATAGCCGCATTCAATTCCAGGGCTCAGATTTATTAATCAAATTAATGACATGAGTCAATGACTGTGAAGTATTACCGGTGTGACTGTGGGTTTTAACTAATGTACCTAGTTATTTTTAAACGAAAGATGAGATGAAAGAAGAGCAGCAACACCAGCAATTTATTGTTGCTTGTAATTTGTTCCTGAGGGAGTCTCATTAGTCAAAAGACGCTGCCTACTTTATTATCTCATCCAAAGTTCCTCATTTCTTTGGTGCTGTAGTTTGACAAGGCTTCACAACGCTCACAGTGACTTGTGGCCTTCAAAGACACATTTAAATTAATTAAAGACGCCTCACATTATCGCACTGCATGTGTAAAAACTGACATTTAAATACTCGGGACCTCAGCGCTGCTCCATTGCCACCTTCATCATTTTGAAAGGCTCGAGTTAATGTCCGGTGTTATATCTCTTATGCAAATAATGTAAAAAGCTTTGGCCATTAGCTAATGAATTGAGAAAAAGTACCTTAAACTGATCATTGCGTCTTGAGTAACTCAAAGTGCCGGTTTGAAACTCTACTATAGTGCACGCTGATAGTTCTAAAAACACGTTTGTAGAGTAAGGATAGGATATGGATATAATGCCATATTTCATTTAACATGGCTAGAGGCCATTAATAAGAGAAAGAGAAAAAAAAAAGTAAAATTGCAAATCCAGTTTTCATCACAATTCCTCACAGCCCAGAGGGGCGTCTTTAAATTGGTTCTGTTCGCATCAACAGTCCTGTATTCCGTCATAAATGACAAAAGAAAGGAGCAAAAGTGTACGTTTCAAAAACTGGAGCCAACAAAAGTGACTTGGTTGATAAGTGTCTTCTTTTTCTTTAGGGATAGACCCATTCGTTGGCTCATTATCGGAACCAGTTGACTGGCATCGGTGTGTCTGTAAATAAGGTGGCATTCACTGATACTAGTGGCTGATAAAAATCTGTTGTGTATTGTTAATTTGGTTATATCTGTTGTACAGACACATGGCTGCAGCATTAAAAATGACATTTTTGAGCTTGTACACCTATATTAACAATGTTAACATATGGTGTTTTTTATGTACTACGGCACACATCATTTGTGTGGGATTTAATTTTTCATACAGAGGATTTCTTTGTTTTATTGACACAAAACTGTATCTGTATTGGTATTGTTTATTGGCCAAATCTGAATCTGTACTGTCAACAAATTTCCATATTGATCCATCGATTTACTACACTCCATTTTGCATTTTTTAACAGCGCATCACTGTTCAAGCTCAACTCCCATTCTCAACTAAATCAGTCGAATTTACAATTTCTTCAAAGGTGCATGCTCTTTAAACCACTGTGTCCTGCCTGCTCCTCCTGCTTCCGCCTGGTAACCTGCCTCCTTTTACGCAAATTAATAAATCAATAAATCAATCAGGAAAGCCATTTTATATCTTGTAATATCTAATGTATTAATGTTTTTTATTCTGTGCATGCAACAGGCAGAAGGCCAAGTATTTTCTATTTTCTAAATTTAACATAAGGCAAACGGTTGGGCTGCAGTCGATGTAAGTGAGCTGCCGTGTCGGCGGAATTTCAAGGAATTAGAGCTGTGTATCAAAAAATATATACCAAAAAGAAATGTGAGTTTTTTTTTTAACAAAGACTGCGTGTGAAGTCATTAAAGACGGCAGCAAAGGAGCAAGAGAGCGGCAGTTAAAAGAAGAAGGGGGGTGAGAGTGTGACGGACAGATGGTGACAGAGGGATGGACTATTTCCTCGTCCGCATGCAGTCACTCCTCTGTGTTGGCTCCTTCCTTTTACATTGCACACTAGGGGCCGGCAACAGGTGGTCTCATTACTGTAAGACTCATAACCCTCACTCAAACAGCCTGTGTGTGTGTGTGTGTCTAATAACTACTCATTATGGCAGTAAATCAGATCACAATCCCCAAACCGCTGCAAGCTGCTCACTACATGTTCATTGTACTCCTGTAATGGTATTGATTGCAATATGGACCAATTATTGAGGGAGCGAAGCAAAACCAGATTGAGTCTTTGGGGCTTTAGTGTCTCTATTTGTGTGTGTAACAGGTCAAGTCAAGGGTGTTTATGGGGTTCGTTTAACAAACAGGACTGCCCCAGAGTGCTACACAGAAAAAGAAAAAAGAGTCAAAAATTAGAACTATGACAAAGAAAATGATCGAATAAGCACAACCTAAACTCATAAACCTTTGCAAGTGTGTGTGTGTGTCCATGTTGACGCCCTCGCACTCACAGTCGGTTTGTGCTGATCGAAGTGAAATATTAGAGCCGACAGCCTCCCATAATACGATCGTAAAACTTGGCAGCTTACTCACACCGTTACTGTTGGAGGGTTTTAGCAACAGCTAACATAAAACTCTTCCACGTCATTGTTCATCGTCATCATTTATTCATAAAAGACTTTAAGTTCATTTGTGACAACATACATCAAATACATCATAGTAGTTTAACTCCGTTGAGGGATTTTCTGTATGGAGGCCAAAATTGACCGAATTCTGTAAGTCATCAGTCTGAGGGCACGCTCACACGAAGCCATCCGTACTGTGTCCATGCACATTTGACCCACAAAGTCCAGTTTGTTTGGCTAGGGTGAGCTCTCTCCGTACTGCGCTTCAGCACAGAACACTTCCTTGGCCACAGTACGGATGCTCATGCACAAGCGCCGATACGCAACGTGGACATGACGTATAATCTGCTGCCTCTGCAAAAATCTTGCCGCATCGGTAACTGACAATCGCCGCCTTGCATAATCGATAAATCCACAAATGTGAGAGGCCCTTATCTGAACAGAAAGACGCGCCATCAGCGACAGGACGTAGTCTATACATCTCATGTCGATATGGTTGCATTTTCTATATCTGTAACATCATAAAAGAAGACGATATATGTGATTATTATAGATTCTTTATAATATTAATAAAGAGACCCCATAAGTTTGTGTCAAAGCAAAGGCTTGGCTGATGTTCTGCTTAGGATAAAGAGGGTTTATAGTAAAGTTTGAGCTCTTGGCTAACAGCAGCAATCAATACATTTTACTATATTTTTGACCCTTCAAGGAGGAGACTTTAATGCATTTCATGACCGTATTAAATTACTTGATAGTTTGCACATTATTAACTTCTACACTGCCTGGAGATTTATTGAGAGAAGTACAAGCCAGACCAATAAAATACTAAACAACTAGCACAACGTTATTTAGTTCTATGATTGGCTGACAGAACACGAGTGTTCTTAGTCTGAAATGAGCACGAGTGAAATAAGGTCAGTCTGGAGGTTAATAGGCAGCAAAGGGAGCGTGGAAAAGGAAGATGCTTTCTTTCCTTTCCTCCTTATCCAAAGCTGAACCTTTGTACTTTTCAAGCTTTCCTATATTAATAATTATATCAGACTTAACATCATAATTGAATTTGGTGTATTTAAATTGAGAGCTTGAAATGTGTGTTTATCTCGGCGGCGCTCAGTAATCAGGCCGCGTAGAGGAAATAGCACTTTTAATTCTTGAACTGTTCATCACGAAGCGCTGCGATATAAAATCTTACGCATTATCTTTTAAATTCCTGCATTTCTACAAAAGCCTTTCAAGGCGTGTGGGTGGCGTCTTCACAATCCTTTCTCGCACTCTACATTTGTAAATTTGAATCTCCTTGAAGGTGTAGGATTTAACGGCAGATGAAATATTATGTTCGATAATTAACAATAATCCATACAATTATCTGAAAATAAATATTAAAAATGATGTTTTCATCAGTGTGCGATCGCTTGAAACCTAAATGAGTGTTTTTGCTACCTTTAAGAAAGTCCAACCGCTGGCTTTGGAGAGAGGAAAATCCTACACAGTGTACCTTTAAGAGTGGACACAAAGCACGCATGGGTGTGTGTGTGTGTGTGTGTGTGTGTGTGTGTGTGTGCGTGTGTGTGTGTGTTACCTGTGGCCGTAGCTGTCTGCTAATGTCATTGGGGTCCAGGGCGAACAGCACCTCCCGTGCACCGATGTACAGAACTCTCTCGTGGTCGGACAGAGTCAGCATGCTGTAGTCGTACACCCCCTGAACGCTGAACCTCGCCATGCTGTCCAGCACATCTGGATGAAGACACAACGGTGCATCATCACATTAATGATCACTGTCAGCTCATTTTTTCCTTCAACTTTCACACATCCATTGCATACATTCGCTGATGCGTCAGCCTGCCCACGCCACCCCCCCGTTGCTCAGTGTCAGCCATCCCGCTCCCACTGTATGGATGGCTCACCCACGTCTTTGCTTTTCATTAGTCTGTTGTCTTACACAACTCTCAGATGCCTCCCTGCGGAGTCACGGCCTCTGCGAAGTCCTACGCAGTTTAACCCTCGGCTCACCCATTCTGCTCGTGAACTTCTTCAACAGCCTCTGCTAATGTCCCTGTCAAGACTTCTGCCATCTATCAGCCACCATTCAATCCATAAAGCTGCTCTAATCAACCTGTGAAAGATGGCATGAGAAAAGACAAACACGGCACCAAATTGCCACACTTTCTCAGAACCCCTCAGCTGTGTTTTAGCGTCTTTCAGCGGATTGTTTTGGCTTTCATGGGATGCAGCTTTATGGTCCACATCAGGCAGCTGCTTTGGATAGATAATAGAAATGCTGAAACAGATCCACTGTCCTCTGTCTGTCTAGAAACACATGGCTAAACAATGTTGGTGAGTTCAGCTTTCTGGAGTTCAGAAAACTGAAAAATAACATAGAGCTCAAAGGAGCATTAAGATAGCAATCAAAAGTCATTTCCTGTCCAGGATTCCCCATGGCACCTCATTTAGGTCAGAAATGTATACATCATAGTTCTTTGAATTGTGCCATGAATCATGCTAGTCAATTTACAAGGAAATTTGGGGTTTTCAACTTTCTCTCTATTAAATAAGGGACAGGAGTTTTTGGCTGGTGCTTTGGGATCACGGCATCCTGAGTCAGCTCATTCTCACCACTGTGGCATAAAGCATAGAGAGGTTTCGACGTGTCACCGCTGACTGGGTCGTTCTGTGTCCCTTCTTGTTACAACTGCTCAGTCTTCCTTTTAAACAAGTTTATCTAGATTTTAAAAACCCTGAAACCAACCGAACAGCATCAGACACGGGACAGGACATCCCGGTAAACAGAACAGTTGGCTACACAAACTATGTCTCTTGTCTCCCACAGTATTCTCCTGGTTCAATGTTGCTTTATTGGCCCTCAGAGGCAGATTTTGTATTGCAGAAAGATGGAGTCAATAGACATGTGTGAAATGATATCCCACGCTTGTTCACGGCGGTCCAGACTAACGTGAACATGCAGAGTTTATGACTTTCAACCTGCAACCTAAAACTAACCTTCCAATTCTAAAAATACTCTAAACTATTCTAAAGGTCCTAAAATGTATTGTACAAAGGTACAAGGTACAAATGTCAATACGTCTTGTTCAGCTCAGGGATGGCTGCAGTAACAAAGCTGTTATCTGTCAGTTAGCGCGTATGTGAGACTGGTGTCGGCACAGTGTCGGCCATTTCTGAGTCCTTATCAAATGTGACTCGGCACGTGCAAGGCACACGTCAACGTGGAACAAAGCATTGTTTGTCCATTAACTACTGTACATTTTTCCCAGGCGAGGTTGGACCTCTCCGCTCGCAAATGGCAGGTGTGCAAAGAAGCACGACTCGAAAGTGTTAACATCTGTCACGCCAACTTCCATTCTGAAATAAAAGTCATTTAATGCAGGTTTGAACAGTCGCGGTTTTGCCGGGTTATTAGCTTGCAGCGCTCTGACCCACTGCCCTCTCATTCCACCCAAATAGCCGCAAGATTCAATTTGAAACCATTTAAACTCTGATGCTGTGTCCTCCACTACCAGTGCAGTACTGAAATCCGCAATTAATTAGCACTGAGGAATGAGTCCTCCGTTTGAGGGACTCTTGAAAACAACGAGAGTAAAAGACAAAACATTAACAGGTGAAGTTATGAAAAAATATTCGCTCCTAATGAGTGAGCAGAAACCGAGCAGAGTATCTGGCTTCATATCTGGTGTGAACTATTCCTGCAAGCTCTCTATTTACGTTAGGCAGCACAAGCCATCCTTCAGGGAAAGTGTGATAAGTTCCAGATCTTCATGTCAGAAGGGAGATAAGGTGCAGAAATAAACAAGCATAAATAAACAAGAAAGCCTGCCCTCGTTTTGATGAGGATTGCAATGGCCATAACGAAATCAAGCGGCGGAACTTCCAGCAGCTTTCAATCAGCTCGCGTGCCAACGCCTGTGTGTTATCCAGCCAGATGCCAGGAGGTTTGCATGCAAAGACTCGTTCAATACAAATACCATTAAGACTGGTAATTTCCAAATTGAAAACACCTTGTTTGTGTGGAAAACGACCTTAAATTGTGTTTTGCCTTGACTGAACGCCGCCTTCAGACTGAAGATGGCTGAAAAGGCTCACACATTCAACACGGCAGCGCAAAGCGGAGCCGCTTAATCCGGGCCAGACGGAGCAGCGATACACAACAATACAGGGATTTAGAGTAGGACCAAGAGGCATTATTGCAAATGGAAAATGAGATCTGAGTGACAATGTGGACAGAATGTTGAGCTTAACGTTGCTCATAAATGCATTCTAATAATGGGAATAAACCTGCAGGTATGATTGGATGCTCATTATCTGGGTTGATCTCACAGATGCAAATTGCATTTTGATCAGAGGCCTGAATGCCTCTTCCTCTGATTAGGCGACCGCTCGGCATATTAATGGAATATTAAGCTCCCGATATTGTTCAAATAGCTGGATTGATGTGCTTCAGCTCAGGCCTGTCTAATTGGTTTAAGCGCAGCCCACATTCTCAGGCTGCGTCTCACTTCACCGACGTAAACAATCTCAAAACGATTATGAGAAAATCGTAAAAATTCTCTCCACGGTCCCGTCTGCAGGGACGGCTGACTTCTTCTTTTTAAAAAAAAAAAAAAAAAAAAAAAATAATTTCAAAAGATGCACCCAGTGCTTTGCTGTTCGCTCTCTCTCTCTCTCGCTCTCTCACACACACACACACACACCACTCCAATCCCCTGACTAGCACAAAAACAAACAAACACTCTTGTTCTCTCTCTCACAGAGCACGTGCAGAGCACCAGGTGACTGTGTTACACTTGTAAACGCCGCCTGCATCCCTTGAATAAAGAATATCTTTGTTTTCTACAGCGGGAACGTTTTCACGTCTTTGGTTGTTTATCCTCTCTGAGGATAGCAGCGGAGATGCTGGTGATTTATGGACTGACGAACTGGTCATGTGACCACGTGGACTCGTTGGGATTTTGCAGGCCGTGTTGGCTGAGAAAAGAAAAAGGTACGATCCTCTCAAAGTCACTGACCTGAAACATATTCAGGTCAGTTTGTGTTCACAGATTATATTCCTGTGGCTTTAAACACAGGATGATCCACGTTTCATACCTGAGTACTCCTCTCAACAAGTGCACAAACAAATCCAGTGATGACAGCATTCATTTTTCGTGCTGTTTTAATTGCCACTTGACACCAAATTGTGTCTTTCCGGACCATGTTACGAAGTTTTAAGAGTGAAGTAAAGAAAACAGTCAAAAGTTATAACTAGATTTACCGCCTCCAGGTTGCATCCACCAACCACTCAAGCTGCAGTTTACACGTCAGTCCAGGGTCGCAATATAAGTTATTAACACCTTTAAGGCCCAAGAACACCTTAAAATAGTCCAAAAGTATTGTAATGCCCAAATCCCATCAACATCACAATGTTCCATGTTAAATTATCACATGAATTCTTATATTATGGCTGAAAATTAGCATTGTGAAGTCACAGTGACTTTGACCTTTGGCCACACAACATCCACAGGTGTAATTAAACGTTCTGAACAAGTCTAAAGAAACCATTCACAAACCTGTGACGGACAGGTGAACAAATGTATACGGAAAACTGGCAAACCAAACTGGCCACAGCTGTGAACAGAACAGACGGATGGAAGGAAGGAAGGAGAAAGGAGACAGGGAACACATAGGAAGGATGATGAGTACTGAAGTCGGCTTATCATCTGCAGAGTAGCGGTGTGTAAACATTGGAGGCTTGATGAGAGTGGGTGAGGACAGAGAGAAAGAGAGAGAGAGAGAGGCGTCGTCCTCAGGGGGGGAAACTGAACACATCTGGGCAGAAAAACTCCGAGCCCTCACCCACGCACACACGTGCACTTGTGACGAGGTATCTGGTGGCTATATATGCAAATCAGCGCATATCTGAACACATGAAAAAAGACACATTGCATAACACCCATGCACACACACTGTCAGGCCGAGCAGTTCTCCAGGGGACCTGCTCAGTGACTTGAATGTGTTTCCACCAGCAGAGGGAAAGTTTAGCTCGCAATGGCTGAGCCATCAAGAGGCGGCTGCACTTCCCATCTGTGACCACAGTGTGGCAGCCCTGAGGCTACGTGCCCCGGGTCACAGCCTGGCCACACCTGGGGTACATTACACTGTTAAATCAGAAGTAAAGAAGAAATCCTCTGTTCTAGCTGTGATCGAGCAGGAAAAGGCTCACACACTCCAAAGTATTCAGGAGACTTTGTACTGCTACACCACGACTGAAAAGAATCAGCTCTGTGTTCATTATTTTCACATGGGCTTTAAACTGGGAGTGAATCATTTCAAGGAGCCGCTGAATGTGTGTGTGTAAAGGCGGTTTGGTTTAAATTACAAGGCCGTTGATGCTGGGAGACAACAGTTAGCAGGGAGCAGAATAACAGGGAGATATATAAATAAATGAGTGAAAAAAAATGTAGGGCAGACGTTGGGAGGGGAAATAATGAGTCCAACAGATGACACTAGAAACACAAACAATAAGGCAAAAATAGAAAGTCAGAGTGGAAAATGAGAGTACAAAAGATGAACTCAGTACCGCTGACTCCCATACTAAAGGGATAGAGAAGTAAATATGAGAGATTTTTTACAATTGTCTGCTTGGATTATATGACATCATCAAAAAGAACAGTGTGTTTAGATAAAAGAGAAAAAATTGAAGACAACAGGCAAAATTAACTTCTTTATATACAGCCTGGTAGCATCAAAGATACTAGACAGAACAAAGACAATGCATTGCAAAGTTATGCTACATGTAAGATATGTATTAACTTCCTGTCTCCTGTCAACACGTTACTGGTAACTAGAGCTTGGCCATGTCAAATCCAATTACTAGATACAGTCATGAAGTTAATGTTTTTAGTGTTTTGGTGCTTGTTTTTATCTGCTGTCTTAATATGCTCGCTACAGATCTGGAGATCTCATGACAGTGTGGAGCTGAAGTAATTTCCCTTCTCTGAAACAAAACAAAACATTTTGCAAAACATGTTAATTGTGGTTGCTATGGAGTGAACGGATGGATCAAAACACGAGCTGGACCAGATGCTAGTCTCCTAAAGAGGAGGCAGTGGAGAAACCCATGTGACAGATATACAGGAAATACATTTTCAGTTTCTAAATTGCCCTTTATAATATGTCTTTTAACTAATATCAAATGTCTAAATAAAATCCTCACCTTCTATCAGCAATAATGCCTTTCAAGATAAAATAAGTACAAAAGTGCAAATATTCCTTTCAAAAATTTGCTGTTGAAATAAAAAGTATCCTGGAATGGAAGCACATTGAATTGTGCTTAATCAAGTGGATATGTGGTCCTTAATCAACAGTGAACAGGCCAATTTGATGTGTAACAAAGACAGAATATTATGCTGATTAACTATAAACTTTTATTGCCTTAAATGTCACTGAAACGGTGACCTTCACCGGAAAGCTAATAATTAAAAAAAGCACCCCAAGCACCTTTATCTGTGTTGTCGTCTTCATTTTTTAAATATTCGCCAATATTAAGATCCTGCCGTTGGTTAAACTCGTTAAAAAAAAAATTAAACTCTGTTTCATAAAATTACATTTTGTTTTACTTTTTCATGAAGGGCAGAAACATTTGGATGTAATTCTACACCTTTGCCTCATCTAAGTTGTTGATCTGTGAATGTGCTTCATTAGCCCCGCCCCATCCCCCTGCACAACTCCGCCCCTCACCAGAAGGAGCTGGAGCTTATCTGCTCTGTCATCTTCTGACCTTTAAACTAGTCTACTTTGTGCTCAACAGCGTCACGTTCTAACAGTGGAGTCAATCAGCTGTACATGTTTGAACCAGATGATTTAATTCATCTAAATTAGTACAGTGAGTTTCTTTTGGACAATGGAGCCGGCATTGAGGGATCGCAGTACGAAAGCAGAAATCCTCCGTCATGATGTGATGTTTTAGTTATGATGTGTGTTGTGCTATATAAAAAAAAACACCATATGGACATAATAACAAGGTCGAAAATGTGATTTTTATTGGCGGCGGTTGCAGGAGCCACATTTATGTCATTAGTTTATCAGTTTATTAGTTTTATATAGTTTTTATATAGTTTTATTTGTGTTTTTGTGAGTCTGCATTCTCCTCAGGTGGAAACCAATAGAAAGAGAAGTGTGGCGCTTGGCGACAGCGGAAACTGTCAAAAAACCTCGCCACGCCTCAGACACCCCTCCGACTCAAGGGCCACTGCTGTAGTGTCTCGCCTGTATTTGTGCATGTGCGTGCACACTACATTATGAGGTGCGGAAGATGTCATTGCTTCACCGTCCGGTCCGAGCTGACACAAAACTCCCAGGAGAAGGGGGAGGAATACGGGACGGTGGGGGAGCATCGGCGGTCCGACTGGAAAGGTCTCAGGTCCTCGCCTCTGTAATCTCCCTCCGTTGGCCTGCCAGCGGAGCTCCAACCTCCCTCCGCCTGTCTGCTATAAATACATGCAGCCTCTTCTTATAGCTTCTAACCGCAGAGCCACTCACACACCAAACTATGATTAAAGGCCTATTTTGGGGCGAGCTTTGAAGCGGCGACGAACACAGAATGAGAGGCAGAGACAGACGCACAGAGCAGCGCCCACACAGACAGGCGAGATATACCCGAGCACGTGCACGGAGCACCGTCATCTGTGCAGGTACCCTCTTTGAAGGGGAAAGAAAACACAAACACACACACACACACACACACACTCCCAAGTGGAAGCTCGAGCTCCGTCTGCTAAACAGACGACAGGCTCACAGGAGAGTCATGTGTGCGACAGAATGAGAGCATGGCTGCACAGAGCGAGACAAGAAAGGCGGGGAAGATACAGATGCTGTTACTAGCTAGATCTGCAAAAAACACCGTCTGTCAATTGACAGAACTGACGTTATCACAGGAGATTAAGGATTCAATTTCATAGGATTATTCAGACTGCAACACAAGGAAATCATGTACTTAACACGCTTGTGACTGCACGAAAACAGAATAAAGAATAACAGCATGTGCAGCCCCGAATCCGTAATGGTGCATGTGCTTAGGCCAAATAATCATTTGTTTTCCGTGACTTAAATGTGTAAGCCCTTGTTCGACGCTTGTGGAGATTTCGCATTTCCCATAGGAAATCCCATAGGAAATAACGCTTTAGCGTTATTGTTTGTCGATAAGCAGTCATGGCGATAGAGCGATCAAATTCAGCAGAATTGGACGAGGAGATCAACGGATGGCATAGTGGGAGTCGAGGAAGTGGTAAAACTGGATCACTGGATCAACACGACAATGCAATAGTGTGCCGGGTGGGGGGTTTAAAGGCAGAAGATGAAAGTGAGTGTGGGGGGGATTTAACAGGCTTGCTCGACGGGGGGGGCAAGGAGGGGGGGCTGTCAAGAGCTGGCTGATGCCACAAGTGATGTTTTTTCCAATCCAGCGCCAAGGCTTAGCGTGTAGGACTGCAGCAGACGGGGAGAGTCAGGCCGTTCTGTGCAGCCTTGTGGGTGTGTCACTGCACTGCCACACTTTTGGAATCAGACCGACTGAATGATTCAGGTGCCAAAACTTTCAAGTATTTGATGACTCACAGGAAGGGGGAATCTCGAATCCCACACTCAAAACCTAGCTTAGGGTGGCCAAAATATGCTCATTTTTAAATTAACATTTGTATTTTTTAGGTTTACAGGCTTGAAAGACCTGCTCCAGTCATTGTAATTCAGTCACACAGGTTTGAACCAGACAAAGATTCCCTGGAAGAAGAGGAGGAGATATGTGGAAGAGGTCGATTACGAGTTGATGCATCAGGATGTCAGAATTGCTTCCTTTTCCATGTAGAAGACCCCGGCTTTCAGAATCCATTTGTTGGAGATTGTTGGATTGCAGAACAGACGCAGACATCCTCATACATGATGCTGACTGCTTTTTTCAGTCATGGCATATGTCATAGTACATAAAAAAAAAACTACCATATGAACATGGTAACATGGTCAGAATATTTTTAAATGTTCTTTCCTGTACTGTCCGTTGCAGCAGCCCTTCCTGTCACTATCTGATTGGTCAGCTTTCCTACTCTACAGTGACTGGTCAGTTGCTCAGTGTGTGAATTGGAAATTCCTTTCCCCCTCGTTACCAGAGGGGGGTTGAATTGCTAAAAACCACAAAAACAGCATCACTTGTACAAAGTGAATTTACTTTGGAGTTTGCCCGAATGGCCCAAGGGCGACCCAGACCAGCCATCAGTGTGATGTAGTGAAGTGACAACGTCACAGAGGTATTAATGAGGCGATTCAGGCACTTCATGTGCCATGTCTTCTGTTGGAGTAAGAAGCTCCCTTTGCCATGGACTTTTCATGTGCATTTACTTTGACATGCCGAAAGTAAATAATGTGAAAAAAACATCCTCACACTGCAGCCTGTCAAAAAGTACCTGAAACTCATTTCCTGCTCAGGGGCACAGCTAGGTATGACATGTGGTCGAGTTCACACACAAAGCTCAGAAAGCTACTTCCTCTATCCATAAAGGAGCTTATTCTTTACTGATTCATGCACATGACTTTTGCTTTACGGAATGCAATACATGACCCTAAACTAGTTATTTTGCACACGGTCAAGCACATCCCAAGTCTGCTGGTTTGACAACTGACATCCTAAGGTTAGATTAGACGATGAAATAATTTAGTCCATAAAGTACTGTTGCAAAATGCATAGAAACAGCCTTTAAAAAACTCTTCAAATTACTTTAAATTCAACAAATGTGTCTAGAATCTGCAATCAAATTAATCACAATTGAGTTGCAGGAATCAGCAAATATTAAACGGCGTCAGAAACGAATTAACTCGGAAGCTGTTGATTAATTTCCTCTGGAACTTCCGTAGCATTGTGTCATCTGTGCAAAGAAAAAATAAGGTGTTGAAAAAAGGTGGCATCCTCATTTAAATCCACATGCTGACTTGCCCACACATCATCGCTGTATGACAGCAGGGAGCGCTCCAGGTCCTGACGCCTGGTCCCAGCTGTTAATCTTCACTGACCAATCAGCACAGGGTCAGGGGATGAGCGACAGTCATGGCAGATAAAAAGAGGCTATGAATCTGTTTCCTGCATCCCTCCCTCAGACAACTCCCCATCTATCCTCCTGGTCACGCACATCCTCTCTCTCTCTCTCTCTCTGCCTCTCTCTCTCTGTGTCTCTGCCTCGCTCTCAACCACTCATTACTGCAATTGGAGGGTTCGAGAAGATACAGCAGGGACACAGAGAGAAAGGGGGGAGAAAAAGGAGAAAGGTTAAGAGAAAGAGAGAGAGGTTTCTGGAGGTCAGAGGCCCCGCCCTCATCCACTGTTGTTTTTCTTCCATCATCTCCAATTTGATCTTTCTCTTTCAGGATCAAGAAGCAGGCATTTGCCCTGGCTTTTTCTTCTTTTTTTTCTTTTCAGGATGCAGGACTCATTTGCTTCATCAAAGTCAGCCAGATCTTCAAAACCAGATACCAATTTTTTGAAGGGCTTCATTTCTCCTGCTCTCGTCGCCTCCCTCTGCCTTTTCTTTCTCTTCTTCCTTCTTTATTTCTTTCTCTGTTTAACCATAGCTGCCGCATTTTGTTATAGTTTTAGTTACAGTTTTAGTTGTTATAGTTTTTTTTAATCCTGACCTCTGTCATCGGGATGCGCCAAGAGCCGTATGGGTGGTTGTTTTTCAAAGAGTGTATGAACCCCCCAAAAAAGAGAGGAGGGAATAAAGAAAAAGACGTGGGAGCAGAAGAAGATAGTATGTTGTGTGGTCAGCATGGTTAAGGCCACGAAGCCAGCCTGGATCCTCCAATCGGCTGTGGCTGATCCAGTCAGGAAGGGAAGAGACGACAGCGGGTCAAACACAGAGGAGACCACAACTACATCACTATGTTTCCACTTCAAAAAAAAGAACTCTTGCTCCTTTTACACCTACTCCGCCCCAGATATTTGCAAACGATGCAGACTTGAAACAATGATGCAGATAACCGTGTCCTCTTTCTTATCGCATCTTATCAGTCGTGGCGTCTCCTTCCCTGCTCCACCCTGCCGTCCGTCCATTGACAGAGCGGTATTTTCTGCAAACAAAGCAAAAAGTCCCCTGCTTCTTGTTAACAGTGGCCCAGTGCATCCGAATGGTTACGTGACCCATGGTTATGTGGGTTTAGATCTGAGAGAGGAGCTCAAACGCTTGTGTGGACAGAGGCAATTTTTGTTTAAAACCTGTGTTTTAAAATGAAAAGGTTGCACTGTTGCTATAGCCTGAATGAAAGAGACAAATCTGACAGACAGGAAAGAAGAGAGGGGGAACCTTTTGAGTTTGACTAGTCACCGTTGAGCTATAAGCTAAAGCTAATACCAGCTTTAACACCAGAGGCTCTGGACTGGCATCCTCCCTGTGAGACATCATCAATATTCAACTTTCTAAAAGTCAGTCTCTTTCCCCTTCGAGCTTTTTCTTGTGATTTTTTTGGGTCGATATTAATCCAGAAAAAGGGGCTCAAGCTGATTCAATTTGAGTCGAGGAAGCGCTCACATTTTTTGTTGTGAACGTCATCTTGTCTGATTTTGGGACTGCAGTAGTGCATGTGAGCTTTACCTGGCCGTGGGGTGGGGGTCGCATCGGGTCAGGCACAGAAGTATGTGAGTGTGTATATTTGCAGCTCAAAAGATTAAGAATAGTGAGAGAAAGATTCAAATGTTGTTGGTTTTGGTGAAACTATCAAACCTTTCTTTAGAATCAGGTAAGAATGTCTGCATGAAAACCTCTCAAACGAGCGATTTGTCCATAAATGTGACCTACAGGCCCTCAGAAGGCACGGAACCACGAGCAGCGCGTCAGCCACCAGGAAGGGAACGCGTGTAAATTTACAGCAGTTATTAGCAGCGCTGTGAGGACCATCCATAATGAGACATAAATGTCTGGTTAGGAAGCAAGTATGACTCTGTTTTAGCTGCATAAATGTGAGGAGCAGCTGGCGAGGAGAAACAGCAGCTTAAAATTCACAACATAACAAACACACCTTCACACACACACTGAGGATGTTTGTGTTTCTTCCTCTGCAAGACTCACGTAATTGCCAGGCAAGGGTGGTGTTGGTGCTGGGTGGGGCAAATATTATCTCTTAACCCATCTCTGCCGAAACATAACCCACCCCCCTCTCGCTCTCTCTCTCTCTCTCTCTCTCTCTCACACACACACACACACACACACACACACACACACAAACACACCCCTCCTGCACTGCCTGGAGCTCCAAATCCCTCAGACTGCCAGCCTAAGCAGTACACACACTCGCACACGCAAACAAACAAAGGGGGATTAGATAGACAGACACACAGCCACACATACACACACACACACTCTCTCTCTCTTTCTTTCTCTCTCTACACAAACACGTATAATCACACACACCCACATCTTTTCTAGGTCTGATTTTTCATTTCTTCTCATTTCTGTCGTGCAAACTGACATCACATGAAACAGCCTTCTCTCTCTCTCTCAACCACACACACACACACACAGTGAGCATCCTGCAAGCTGCGTGTGTGTATTTTCCTTTCTCTGTCGTCCTCTGAAGCTACTTTCTATCCTTTTAAGGCAGTTAGCGGCTGCTCCCCTCTCTCCCCCCTCCTCCCCCCCCTGCCTCTCTCCCTGCCTCTCTCTCTCTTGCTTTCTGTCCGTTATGTATCTCTTCTCTGCCTCTTCCCGTTTCTCCCCATCCAAAAGCCTTGCCCGGCTCGGTCTGCAGCTTTGTTTTTCCATTTCGCCTCTCACATCCTCCTCAGCACTATAGGGAGAACCCATCCATATAAGTCATTTAATCCAGTATTGAGCCTGAAAATCTCATTTTTCTCTCTAACCAAGTGCAGGAAGCTGTCGACAGGTACGATAATGCCACTTGTTTCCAATGCAAATCAATTTGCACCAAGAATCTTGCTGTGCTTGAATCGGGTATGACAGGAGTGATCTGCCGTCTTTCACCAGTCGTGACAAGGCTCCTATTTTACACTGCAGACAGCAAAAAACCCCACAAAAAAAACCACGAGGTTGCACCAGGAGCGAGAGGAGTTATCTCATCTCTAAAGGCAGATTTATTCAGGCCTTTTTCAGAAAAAGGCAGAGAACGAGATCATTATTGGAGGCGATCGGTTGTTTTATTTTTTGCTGTTGCCACAGAAGACCGTGTGTTTAAAGCTGTCCCTGTTTGCCCTGCCTGGTGTGGCTTCACCACAAGTGTGTTCTGGCCAGAGAGCAGCACAGATCTGAGCGGCTCCCTGCTGATTTGGAGCCTTTCACTGGAAACTACTGACAAAAAGGCAGAGAACGAGATCATTATTGGAGGCGATCGGTTGTTTTATTTTTTGCTGTTGCCACAGAAGACCGTGTGTTTAAAGCTGTCCCTGTTTGCCCTGCCTGGTGTGGCTTCACCACAAGTGTGTTCTGGCCAGAGAGCAGCACAGATCTGAGCGGCTCCCTGCTGATTTGGAGCCTTTCACTGGAAACTACTGACACCCTATTGATTGTTTCTCCCCTTTTCTCTGCACGCACATCC
>KV751322.1:7948448-7961084 GCA_001698575.1 Mola mola | reverse complement strand
TGTTTCTCGGGCCTATTCAGTGCATGTGTGCATACTTGCATCTGGCCCTGTGTGTGTGTGTAGGTGACAGTAACAGTGTGAGCTCCATGCATTATCTCGTTATGTAGCTCTCCCAGGCAGCAGGAGGACACTGTCCCTAATGGCCCCTGTGCTCGCCGTGGTGAGGCAGTCACAGGGCAAACCTCCTCCCCCCCGCCCTCCATGGTAACTGCCGGACCCCTGGGGGGCCCATCTCTTGGCTGGCCATCCCACTCAGGCTTCAGCTGAAGCCTCAAACTAACCTGACGCCAGAGATCCATTTCCTCCCCCTAGTACTGCCTTTAAAGGATCAGTTCACCCAAATTACAAACACATATTGCATGTTCTACATAGTCATGCAGATAAATTCATTTTTTGTTTGTTTGTTTGTTTAGTTCATAATAGACAAAATGTTTAAATCCAGCCATCTAACCCTGTGCGTTAGGAAGGTATGTGTCTTTGTGCAGGTCAGACGCATCTGCTGACAACGCCAAAAGGTCAGGATCTGGATGGGCTGCTAAGGGCCGTGACAAAACATAGAAAACTAATGAGCTACTTTATGATGAGAACAGACGGACACAGGAATAAAATTCTGGATGCAAACCAAAACCATCAGCATGAGTCGGCCTTTCACTTAGTCATTCCTATGTCAGAGACAAAATGAGGACAGGCAAGAATGGTCTCTGCTCTTAAGTAAAATAACCAACTTTCTATTCTTGTGAGGACATCTGCTGTTCCTCACACACACAGCAGGTGACCGACGTCTGCACACACACACACGCAGCAGATGCAACCTGTTTCGCCCGACTTAATAAAGCACATAATCACATCCACGGGCACGGAGTAACAAAGGAGTTATATCAAGACAGATTATCCCTGTTACAGACAGACACACACACAAAGGCGAGTCCACGCGAACAAAGTGCAACAACTTTAGACTGTTACCACAGGATGACAAATGAGAGGCAGAGAAGACTGGAGAAGACATTGAAATGTAAGTATGAATGGATAAAAATCTAATTCCTCTCAAAATAATGGTAATTTGACGAGACCAAGGAGTCAAAGAAAGAAAAGAAAGGCATACACGCACCCTCAGAGCAGCTCCGGCTGAGGTCATCTTTATTAATAAACCCCTCTGACAGCAAACACACTCCCGTCAAGGCCCTCGCACTCCCTCCTCCCTGCTTTAGCTCCTTAATAAATGACAATGGCCAGACTGACACTGTAGGGGGGTTGACTGTAGACACAAACTTGCACACAAGAGAGTGCAGAATGGCCTGGAGACTGCATGTCAGTGATCTGTCAAAGGGTAACAGTGCAGAACAGGCGTGTGAGTGTGCGTGCAGGGAGACTGGACAGACAGGAAGTTTGCCCGGCACACACACACTAAGAAACATGCCCCGGCTCATTTGTTCTCACTGACAGGAGAGGAAAGGGATGACTCTCCACAAGACGCACCTTTGTTCGGAGGACAGGTGTGCGTTGAATGTGTGAGTTTGGAGAGAGGCAGCAGAAGGAAGGTAACTTTTCAAAACCTACGACTGTGTGTTTCTGCATCTAGTGTGTAGGTGGGTGTGCATATATGTTTACTTCTGTGTGTGTGAGTGATTTTTTTCTGTGTGGATAATGACAGAACATTGGGGTCTGACCTGAGAGCACTGCCCAGTGGTAACCTTGAGTGTGAGCAAATCAGGACAGGTAGATTTTCATCTGATTGCAAGCCACCACTCAGACAGAAAACAGTCTGTTGTTAGGATAACACAGGCGGCTGTGTGTTTGTGTGTTGATCAGGGAAGGTTTGATCAAACCTCAGGACATTGGCCAAGGATTTTCTGAATGCAATATCAAAATTTTAAGACATTCACTTTCATTCATCAATTTCCTGTTCGATGAGGTACTGTCCTGAGATACCTTCAGGCAACACGGGAGGTCGATTCCCTTCTGTGCTTTCTGGGTTTTGCCATGTGGTCTCAACGGTTGGTTTCAGCCGTAGCACCACCAGATGGAGGAGACTATGAAGGTGACTAGGAACCAACTGGATGCCTTATCTGAGGAAGCAGAGCTTGTACTCCAACATGTTTCTGTTTGGACTATGTCTCTTGGGACTCATTCGTCTGGAGTTGTGAAATTGTGACTTGGATAAAACGGTTCCAGTTGTGTGATTTCAGGCTCAAACTGAAGTGCGGGACATAAACTAACCTGTAAATCAGGAGTACTGCCTTAAGGTTCAATTCTTGGGTCTGGTAGAGCCAGGTTCGGCTCTTGTTTTGGAGCTTTAGCCCAACTGAGCTTTTTGCTCAGTTGTCCTGACTGATGAAGTTTAGGCTCTGCAGGAGTTTTTACTTTTCAAGCCTGAGTAACTTTCATTATCACGCTAAACAAGATACATCTTATTCCAAACAAACTGCTGTTGCTGCTGCCAAACACAAGACACAATATTTTCCGTGATGGCACATTTTCCAGATAATTCTTCATGGGAATGAATTACGTAAAACTGGGTGTTTACTATAGGAAAGCGCCAGGAAAACAAAGAAACAAGGCTCTATGAACTGAATGTGGGCTTGATCATGAGGGCGTTGCATCACGATGCGAGAGCATGCGAAGCCAAGGGTGTGGCAGATCATCACATTTATGAACCCCAGCATCGAACAAAGTTTGTCCTGTTACTGTATGTACATTCTGTGACAAGGTAAATGAAAGATCACGCTAGATCTTTGAATTCTGGACCAGAGCACGTGATGCAGCTCAGTCTTGCTCGGTAAATGCAGAACAGCTGGGGAATTGCACCATTTTGCGCTGGTTAGGCTGCATTTAACATTCAGTTGAAGGGCAATTGCTTTTTCCACGTCGACAAGCCTTTTTTATAGGGTCTGTTTTTTATGTGGATGTGGCGGAGTGGAGAGATGGCAACGACAGCGAGGGTATGAATATTGCCAGCTGGGTTGCTGGGAGTTACACAGCGACGCCCTCTGAAGCCCTGTGACACTGTGAAACTTTAATTTTTACTTTATTTATCATTGCGCTTTATGCTTGCATATTCTAGTATGAATATGCATACATTGATAAGCCAACATATCAAAACTACCTGCTTGATATTTATCAGTCCCTCTCATACCAACAAAAGAGCTCTGAGCACCTGACACTGGCAGTGGATTCTTCGTGTCTTGTGAAGGGATGGGAATCAAAATCTGGTTCTATTCCAAAGCCTCAAAACCAATATCGTTTTAACTTATTGATACTGCTGTGGAGACTCAAGGGTTCTATCTCGAGTCGAGTCACTGACGCACACACATACTTTTGTGTAAAAAGCTTTTGAATTAAACGGAATTGTCAGCCAACAGGTATTAAACTAAACAAAGAGGAATTCTGCTAGTTGGTTGCTTGCACGTTTGGCTAAATATGAGAAAGGGTCCAAAGTCTGGCAACATTTTAACGAAGCAAACGAGGAGGAAAAAAAACGCAATTTACGTTCCATAATAATTTTTCAAAGGCTGGAACACAAACACGGCCAAGAACATCAGCATTTTGAATCAATTCATACCGTAATACAGCACCTTTGACTGTCTCCGGCTACTGTTGGAGAGATCATCCTCGTCTTTCACTTAAAGCATCTTTGGTAAGCTAAAGCAAACTTCCACGAAACTCATGTTACTTAAAACTAGTAGCTCAATGATAAAATCCACGTTGAAGGCAGGAAAGGAGCTACTTCGACAAGCAAACGAGGTGACACAGAGTAAGATTATGATATGTTTAGGTTGGGGTAGGAAAATGAGGCAAAGGTAAACTGTGACCAACAATATATCATCTCTTCATGAGATTGCAGCGGCCCCGAGCCAATCGCTCGATACACTCGAAACTGTCAGGGCCAGCGGAGACGAGCCGCAGCTCTCTGCTCAAACCCTCGGCTCACTTACATCTTATCCATTTCCAATGCGGGGCTCACTGGAATCAATGGCGCAGGAATGGACAGAGAGAAGCCGTATTAAAGTGTAATGCTAGCTGGTAGATGAAACTGGGGGCCATTAGATGGTAAAGCTGTAAGGATAAAATTGCTCGCTCAAGTCGGATTGAGTTGGATTTGGACTTTTAAAGCTTGATTTGTTTGGTGTGAGTATGCAGAGCGTTGGCGCCTTGGCTGGATATTCAAGTTATTGACTGTTAAAAAGTACAACTTGGAGTCAGCGCTATCTGCACACTTTGGTCCTCAGGGTGGAAAATTCTCTGAATCGGCTTATTTTTACAAAACAAATCAAATCAAATCAAATCAAATTTTATTTGTATAGCCCGAAATCACAATTATCTCACTGGGCTTTGACAAACTGTACAGATGTGACATCCTCTGCCCTTAGACCCTCAAATCAGGTGAGGAAAAACTTAAAAAACCCTAAACAGGGAAGATAAGAAACCTCAGGAAGAATCACAGACGGACTGAATAGGCCCGAGACGGACAGACGTGCAATAGATGTCACTTGTACAGAACACAAAAAACATGATAGTAACAGTTTACTTAGAAAAGTAAAAAACATCCATGAGTCCCAGAGTCTGTGGATTCTATAAATCCAGATGTATGGAAAGTCTAGTTATCCAGACGGACTCTGTTGGTCCAGGAGTCATTGTACTCCATGTAGGAAGATCTGGGTGTTGCTGAGTCCAAGAGTATGTAGAATCTGTAAATCCAGGGATATGTGAAGTGTAGTGGTCCAGAAGCAGGTGTAGTCTATTGATCCAGAAGCCATTGTGATCTGTGGATCCCGATTTGCACTTGGAAATCCAGCCTAGGATCCAAGTCACAGGATCTCCTTTCCTAATGTGGCCAGGAGGCATCAGGCAGGACCACAGTAGCAGCTCCCACCGCGACCTAGAAAAACCTGCAGGATGGTAAAGCACAACGACTCCGGGGAAGAAGTAAAGTTAGTGTAAGGATATGGACATTTACAGGAGCAGAGAAGGAGTCGGAGTCAGAGGGGGGAGAGAAGAAAGCTCAGTGAATCATGGAGTGTTCCCCCAGCAACCTAAGCCTATAGCAGCATAACTAAGGGCTAGATAGGCCAGCCTTAACTATAAGCTTTATCAAAAAGGAAGGTTTTAAGCCTACTCTTAAAATCAGAGAGTGTGTCTGCTTCCCATACCAAGACTGGAAAATAGTTCCACAGGAGAGGAGCTTGATAGCTGAAAGCTCTGCCTCCCATTCTACTTTTGGAAATTCTTGGGATCACCAATAACCCTGCATCCTGGGAGCGTAAGGTTCTGGATGGGCGATAGGGTACTATGAGCTGTTCAAGATAAGATGGTGACTGACCATGAATAGCTTTGTAGGTGAGAACAAGGATTTTAAATTCTATTCTGAATTTAACTGGGAGCCAGTGCAGAGAAGCTAGTATGGGGGAAATATGGTCTCTGATATTAGTTCTAGTCAGTACACGCGCTGCTGCATTTTGGATTAACTGAAGAGTTTTTAAAATTTTGTTAGGGCAACCTGAAAATAAAGAATTACAGTAGTCCAGCCTGGAAGTAACAAACGCATGAACTAGTTTTTCTGCATCTTGTTGAGACAGGATGTGCCGGATTTTAGCAATGTTACGGAGGTGAAAGAAGGCGGTCCTTGAAATCTGTTTAACATGTGATTTAAAAGACAGTTCCTGGTCAAAGATAACACCCAGGTTTCTGACAGTGGTGCTGGAGGCCAAGGCAATGCCATCCAGATTAACTATGTTGTTGGATAAGGAGTCTCTAATGTGTTTAGGGCTCAGCACAATGACTTCAGTTTTGTCGGAGTTTAACATTAAAAAGTTATGAAACATCCAGTTTTTAATGTCCTTAAGACATGTCTGTAGATTAGCTAACTGATGGTTTCATCTGGCTTCATTGATAAGTATAGTTGTGTGTCATCTGCATAACAGTGAAAATGTATGGAGTGCTTTCTAATAATTTTACCTACAGGAAGCATATATAGAGTAAATAGTAATGGTCCAAGCACAGAACCTTGTGGGACTCTGTGACTAACCTTGTCATATCTTGATGATTCATCATTAACATGAACAAAATTATATCTATCAGATAGGTAGGACTTAAACCATCTTAGAGCAGATCCTTTAATGCCAATTTGGTGTTCCATCCTCTGTAGTAAGATGTGATGATCGATAGTGTCAAAAGCTGCGCTAAGATCTAATAAGACTAGTATAGAGATAAGTCCCTCATCAGATGCAGTGAAGAGGTCATTTGTAACTTTTACCAATGCAGTTTCTGTGCTGTGATGCTTTCTAAAAATTGAAACTCTTCAAATAGACTATTATACTGAACCGTCATGTGACATCCAATAAAAAGCACACAAACAAATTCTTTAGGGTGGATTAACAGCTCTTTAAGGTGCATTTTAGCGCAGGGGTTTCATGTGCTGTCAGAAGCTCCAGAGAAACGTTATTACACTTACACACTACCTTGATATTTATCCTACCCAAAAGTTAAAGATCTACTGTAACAACCAGTAATTTATTCACACAACTGTCACCGCATACAGCTCTGTCCCTGGGAAGCTATTGACGTTCACAAAATGCAGGCCATTTTGAAAAACATCAAAATAAACAAACCTGCCCCCTACATATAAATGGGACGTTGGCTGACAGCTGGCCCATGCTGTCAGCCTTTGAATCAAAAGCGCAGCAGTCAGTCTGTTAGGGAAAAAATGTCTTCTCTGGTGAATTGAAGCCACATGTGCACATTACCAAAAATCAGCAGCGGGCTGACTCTTTAGACAGTCTGGCAGCATGAAAATATAAATTGGTATGTGGGGAAAAGGACGTTCAAATCTCAAGATACATCTCTCTCTCTCTATAATGCATTACAGAAAAGATACACATAAAACTTTTAAAGCTCTTTGATCAGCAGTTGTTAACTGCAGTGTAGAACACTGTTCACAAGCATGGTGTGACCACAGAGACAGGAAGAGTGATCCCGGCCCTTCAAATCAAGGTTAGAGGAAGAACGAGTTAATTTTGTTGCTGCAATGGAAAAAAAAAAAAAGTGGCAGGGTTTCTGGGTGGGGGTGAAATGACAGAGAAATCAAATAAAGGCTGAATAAATGAGGTGCAGAGGTGGCCTGTGGTCACTGAGCAGGAGTCGGAGAGCAAACAGCTTTGGTCTTTTTTTATCTGCACCACTTTTACCGCTTCCCTATTCTTGTCTGTGTCGCTGTATCTCACGTTTGTCTCTCTCGCTTTCATCCTCTCCGACACTTCTCCGGCTCCCTTTTCTTCCATGTTAGTCTTCCCTGTTCTTTCAGTTCTTTCAGCCTCCATTTTCTCTTTTTCACAGCTCTGTCTGGCACTTTCTGCCTTTTTTTTCCCAGTCATTTGCACCGTCTCGCTGTCTCCTCGCTCTTCTCCTCTGTCACAGCCTGACTCTGTATCTCTGCCCGTCTTCAGTTTAAGGGGTGATGCAACATTTTTAGGACAGTTTTGCTCTTTTCCTAACACTTAGAAGATGCCACCCTCAGGTCTGTGCACTGAAGATAAAGCCACAGCCGGGAAAAGATTAGCATAGCTTAGCATAGCTTAGCATAAAGTGCGGTTCAGGCAGAAACAGCCAGTCTTTGTCGTTTTACCCAAAAACAAGTGGGAACAGAGCCTTCCTGAACGGCAGGACTACAAGTCCTACCTTAGACTGAATGTGGCTCTTACCAAACTAATATTCTCACATAGTTAATACATTAACATAGTGTGCTCTATGTTTGAAATTCACACTTTTTTTTCCAAAAATTATATATATAAATATACACATACTGTATGCTAAAACTTTTTGTGACAAACTCCATAACGGGGATGATATATGTGATGGAATGAGAGAAAAAAAAAATGCACATCAATAATGTGACACTTGCAGCTGTGACCCTCATTCGCAACAACATCTTATGTCCTTTGCTTCCTGCTTTACATTTGCTTAATGCAGTCTCAAATCACAGCAGTCATACGTGGATGAGCAAGACGCAAAAGATTTCCCATGACCACCCGAGACAGAAAAAGACACAGCTCAAGCTGGACAGAGATGAGATGAAGACGATCTTGTACTTAAAACAGCAGTTACTTCTGTCGTTTCGTTACGCTTTGGACACGAAAAGACACCGGCCAGACAATCCAGCACAAGACAGTACAGGATATACTGCAACCACAACAGAGACAAACATTTCTACTATCTACAGAACAACCATAAGTAACAGTGCAGGGAGACATACAGCTTTACATCATGTCAAATTTACATAGGGCAATGTAGGAATCTGCACAAATCCCAAATTTAAGATGAAATGCATCCATTTCTAGTGCATATTTAGTTGCGTTTTTTATCGTTATCGAGATATAAATTTAGCCATATTCTGACAGAAGCCCAACAGCTACATGTGCTTTTATTTAGAGTCTCAGAATAATAATTGGGATGTCCCACATGCTTTGTGATTACAGATGTGGGCGCATGGAATGTCAGGGTGTTGAGTATGCTCGCCCTGCTTTTAGCCTTTCCATGCAGGCACTTGGAAGGGCAGGAAACTCCCAGAATGGGTCCAAAGTTTCTACACAGCTTTAAAAAAGAAAATAGAAAACAATATTTTAATTAGCAAACTTTCTAGCATTGTTTCACCCTGCTTCCGTGATTTATGCTGGACTACCCACGTCCAGTCTCATGAGAGGGACATTAAACTATCCTTTCACTCTTCAGGTTGTTCCTCTCTATCTTTTCACTCTCAGATATCAAGTTAACACTTAGCCCTTCCATTTAAATAAAGGATAATGAATGGACAAACCCTGTGTCCCAGTAAGTCAACACAGCCACAGTTCACGGTGTGTATGAATGTTTCATCAGTGCAGCGCACACACACAGTCCTCCTCGTTCCACCAAACTACAGGAGCTTTGTGACTCAGCCCTGTCAGCGTGTGTGTGTGCATGTGTGCGCACATCTTAATCTCTCTGTTTAGACAGTCACAGCAGAGTTTCTAGTAAATGTTGTTAATAAAGTCTATTGGGAGCACTGTCTGTCCCACACACAACGGGTAGATATATAATTAATAGCATGCAAGGAGATGCAGACACAAAGACATACCCTCACACACAACAGAGATGAAAGCCCACTGAGACACAAAGAGATAAGGCGCACGCAGGTTAGCACACACTTCGAGGCAGACACAAAGAAACAGACGACTCCGAGTAACAAAGGCACGGGCGCAGACGGCAGCATGCTGCAGATCCACACCCGTGGCCTGCCGACGAGCGTTATGGAGCTCGCAGGGGGGCGAGCGCTGAGGCAGCATGCGGCAGTGGCACATGCAGCTCCAGAGAGGATGGTATTGTGCGCCGCACAATGTGGGAGACGTACAACAACGCGGCAGCTCTGTGGCACAAAGCTCGCCGAGACAAAAGACAGACGAGCACAGGGACAATGGCTCGGAGTAATGGTAGCTGAGGAGTTACCTGGCGTAACCCTCGCAGTGAAGTGGCTAAAAGAGATTCACCCAACTGCTAAATTTCTTACTACTGAAAGCCTTTAGTCTCACAGCAACAGCTTCCTCCTAAACATGGCTATTGTGGTCGTCGTCAAATGATGTTACATGTGTTTCACGGTACATACAGTGCAATGACGAGCCAAACCTTGAGGTTCTGATCGTTACAGTTAGCTGCCGTCTGAATACTTTTTGTTAGAAGTAAATCTTGTATTTTCCTGCATGTTTAACAAATTGAAGACGCTGTATTGCATCTTAATAAAACCACCTCGAATGACTGCAATGACTGGAGGAGTTCTATCGTTTGTCAGGACAATTTTCATCTTGGGAGGAAAACAGGAGTCGCGCCGGGGAAGCGGTTTGGTGAAAAGACGCAGAAGCAGGTAATTATGCTCGAGCACGCTACATGTAGGCGCTGATTACCATTTATCACAGTGGCACTCGTCCAGCCCACATCTGTTCCACCTGGAATCCCACTGCACCAACTGCAAACTTCGCAGGTGCTGAACAATAAAAACAGATCTGTGCTACTTTGCAATTGTTTTCCTTTTAAAAAGTTTATACTGCATTGTTAAATGTCAAGTCAATTAAAGCCATATGAGTCATATGATTGAAAAAAAAATCTGGCACAAATTCTCAAGAATTATTAACTTTCTATAAGTTTTCTCTGTCTCATTAGATGAGTTTGGAAATTCCCAAAGTAGCTGAGCAACAGGTGGCATGCTTGTCAGGCATGGACACCAAGGCAAAGATCCCAACAGATACTGTATGTATTCCACAGACTCTCACACAGGTGCAGAACCTGTTGGCATTATGGTTCCAGAACCTAATTTTGCACTGGTTGGCAAGTTCAGACCGAAAAACAAATTGTTTCGGCACCTGGAAAGTGGGCACTCAGCTGGAACCAAAAGATGGTTGGTTATTCCTTGGGAACCATGAAGTTGTCAGTGGGTGTGTCATATTTTAAGCTGTGAAGACGAGATGAAGACAGAAGGAGATGGTGTTCAAGGCGAGAGAAATAAAAAGACAGTACACGTGTGATGGATTGCTTAAGTTTCACTTTAAGCCGTGACTGTAAGCCGTGGCTTGTAGTTTATTTTTGGTGTCATTGGGCAAAAACTATAATATAAAACTATCATATAATATTTGTCGAGAAATATTTTAATCTCTATACTATTTGTCCTCATTATGGTATGGTATAATTTTTGGCACACACTTTCTATATTGTTTGATAGATGTGAGGCGAAAAACCCAAAGCTCATAATGTAAAAAAAAAGGCATTTTTACACCCCAGACTTTTACACAGTCGCGAAGGCAAATACGCAAATCCAGGCACACACTCAGCAAAACACACGTCCCCATCCCTTTGCTACCGTGCTAAATATGGGAAAAGAGAGAACAACACACTGCACATACACACCCATTTCCCCACTGAAACAAACACACAAAGCAGCTAACCTCATTTCAAAATCAATTAATTAAAAAGCACGCCTTCTCCCACAGGGTGCCAAAGACAAATTTGAGGAATTTAATGCTGGTACACAAATCCGAGCTTTCAGCTGCAAAGTGACGAGAGGAGGAGGGGATGGATGGAGGGGCCATCGGAGGGATGGAGGGTTAGAGGATGTACGGTCAATGAATTTTAAAGAGGGAGCGCGATTAAAATCAGCCACTTCAATTTGACACCATAGCTCTTTCCTACTGTATATATCTATCCATCTATCTATCTATCTAGTGGCAGACGAAGAGAGAGAGAGAGAGAGAGAGAGGGGACAGTTTTGTTGGGGTTCATCTCTCACTCCAGCTGTCTCTTTCCATTAGTTTTCAGGCCTTCTTAAAGATGTGGTTATTGATTTTTTTTGACAAGCAGAAGCAGAGGGTGTATGTGTGTGTGAACTTAATAGAGTTCGCCTTTCTCTCCTCCCTGGTCATCCTAAAAAAAAATAAAGCCTAATAGTTATTTAAATATAAATAAATAAAGATAAACTGTTCCTGTTCCAAAGGCCAGCATGTGTGAGAGAAGACAGTGCTTGTGTGTGTGTGCAAATCCGTGCATGTGTGAAAGTGTTAGTACAGGTGAGAGTGTGCGTGGGAAGCTGCATGTGGCCTTCGTCTGAGTGTTTGTTCCACAACGTCAGTCTTTAGTGGAAGATGGAATTTTGATCTTTCTCTCCAAGTCCAGGTAGCAAAAATTTTCTCTTCTCACTGAAAATGATGCATCTATTCATTTAATAATTATTAATAATAAAGCAATAAAAATAATGATGAGTGTCTGTTGGATGTGCGCCGCACATGCAAAGTGGCTCTGTCCGTGTTTTGACTCAGAAAGAGTCAATGTAAAGACTTTTAATAATATCGAAGGCCTGGCACATCCAAACTGCACCTAAATCCAACATGCACCTCCTCAGATTACCAGTAAAACACCTTTCAAGTTTTAAGTCAATCTGACAAACAGTTTTTGTGTTATACAGGTGACAGACAGACAGACGTTCAACAGTTCTTGATTTTTTTTCTTTTTTGCAATCCTGTCATGCCTTATGTACCACTACCCCTGTGATGTACCCCTCCGCCTCAGGTCAGCAAGACAACATTGTCCAGGGAAACAAAACCAAAAAACAACATACCATAAATACTGTTAATCTGCAGACTACCTGCTGAAACTGGTCTGTCACACTTCTTAGCTTCAGCTGAACTTGAAGGCATTTTCCCACAGAGCAACAGATTGTGTCTCAATTTCTTTTCTTTTCACACCATTTGATTATGTGCCACCAAAGCGGCGACTGAATATCTCAAAAATGTAAACACTGCGTTATTTAGCCTTTTACATAGCAAAATATGCTTGAGTATCAAAAGTAATAGTGCTCATACTGCCCTGCAAATAAGAAGACCAAACTAGAAGTTGTCAGAGTAGAAGCATACCCAAAGCACCAGTAGCTGCACTACAAGCACTGTAGTACAGTGCACTGCTTCCATTCATGCTTGGAAAGCATGAAAGCGTGCATGAGTCAGTGTGGTGTAACGGGCAGCACATAGAGGAGGGCTCTCTATTACAAAAACACATTGGGAGCACAGTGGTGCGGTCTGAAGGGGAGAGAGGAGAATAAGAGAAGGCACCAAGAAGGAAAAGATGAAAAAA
>KV751322.1:7936755-7948388 GCA_001698575.1 Mola mola | reverse complement strand
AATCTCTGTTTCGCTCTAGAACTGAACCAAACCTGGCAACCCGTGTGCATTTCTCAGTTTTTTTTCCCCCTCCGCCGGCCATTCCAAATCTTTGTGTTTTTTTATTCTCTCCTTCTTCTCTCGTTTTTATCGTACTATTGTGAACTCATCCCATTGAGAGTTTTTCTCTCTTCCTGTTTCCCTCACTCCCACTCAGACGTCATGCAGAGGGCAGTGGGCTGGAAACGAGCAGCGGGAGAGAGGGTGGGGTGGGGGTGTGCAGCCAGCAGGGGGTCAAAGGTGAGTCTGCAGCAGGATAATAGCGCATTAGGGGGCCAACACAGAGTGTGTCATGCTCATTCTCCCCCTTCCCACCACAGGAACCAGACCATCAGGGCAACAACGGGACTATTATGGCTGCAGATACAGCTGGGCCTGAGGTAGGGCTAATGAGGTGCTAACCAGAGCTAGCATTAATGACCTTGCTGCTAGTGGCCACCAATGAAAAAAGGGTGGTACTGGGCAGCTTCCACTGTAGAAATGTATCACTATCACCAATATCAAGATCAAACCAAGCAATCGCTCCTATCTGAGTATTTACAATGTTGGATGCTTAAAGCATTTTAATGTGACTGAACCAGCTGTGTTGGCGCATTTTCATTTTCAAATCGAAATAGTGAAATGTCAATATTTCAAAATATTTAAATGGCCCAAATATGTATAATCTATTGTATAAAATCTAGAAAAATGTCCATTCAAGTTAGTCCTTCAGTTCGCTCGAACTATGTAGACTGGAACAAACGTTTTCTTCTCACTCTCACTCACTTCTCTTACGCAGTCTGGAAATTTATGGCAGTGCTTGTTAGTTGTTAATGAAGTGACTTACATCATTTCACTTCACTTGGGTGTTGAAATGGGTGAAAAACTGCATTATATAACACTATATAATATTGTAGTAATATGTTATTGTGACTTTAGTATTGTTATAATATCGTATAGTGGGGCCTATGGCAGTTCCCCCAGAAGTCACCTATCACATGTTGAATCATTGCTGCATCAAAATAAATTCTTCACAGGCTTAATATCCAGATCGATTTACTGACAAGTAAAGCCAATCAGAGTGCAGGACACAACGTGATGGAAAAGCGACCGGGAAGAGGAAGACGACAAGCAAATGAGACATGTCTCTTCATAGAACGGACAAGCAATGTTTCCCATTTCGCCAATCCACTCTTTCACTAAATATTCCTTTCCTTTTCTTTACATGTGTGTTATATCCACAGCACATGTTTCTGTCAGATGTCAATATATGTTTTCGTGACCAAATGTAGTTTTAGTAGTCTTTATTTATAGGGCATATTTCATACAAAAAGCAACAAAATGTGCTTTGTCGTAAATGTAAAAGTAATAAGAGCGGAAGCTTACAGTAGCAGAGAATGGAACAACTCAATGTATGTATGTGCGTATAATTGTATATCATATTGTGAAAATTCACTGTTGTGATAGCTTTCTTAGCCATATTGTCCCGGCCCTACAGTGTTATTTGGTGCGCAGTGAACAAACAGCAGGTTCAGGATCTTTACACATACCATGTACCATGGATCCACTTTGCATTCGAGGCAGGAAAGGGTTGTGTTTTGGAAATCTTTCATATGTGGCCACATTTACGTCGCTGAACAGTGCATCACTTTGTGCATCACCGTACATGAGGAACAGAAGTAGTGAATCATGGGCTCGTGTAGCGGGACACAGAATGAAGGCTCTCAGTTCACACATTTATTTCTGGAACTGGAAATATAACAAAAAGACATTCATAAAGAATCGTCGCTACAGCGTCTCGGTGCACAGAGAATCTCAATTTCTCACGCGAGAAGTCACAAAATAAACAACAAAAAAATAAAATCAGGTTCAAACAAAATAATCCTATCACTGATCTATCTTTTAGTGATGACCTGTCTCATATAATCTTCTCTAAATAATATTCACACAGTATAATAACACATTTCCCAATAAACACACTTAAACATATAAATGCAATACACAATGAACAACGCGGGCTCCCTCACGAGGGCTTGATGTTCAGAATCCCGCTTCCAACAGCTACAGCTGTAACTGTAAAACAACGGACATGAACCGCGTGCTAATGCTAGCTGCTAATATCCAATCAAACATTCACATAGACAGCACAGTAATCGATAAACACATTCAAACTCGCACGGCAGTCCTAGTAAACATTTCACAACCCGACATACTTTCATTACTTCACCAGCATACCTGGAAATATAACAAAAAGACATTCATAAGCCATCGTCGCTACACAGCGTCTTCCCTCATACTCGGTGCACAGAGAATCTCAATTTCTCACGCGAGAAGTCACGTCAGGTCTCCCTGCGCGCTTACCGTCTTGCATAGCGCTGTTGCCACCTACTGGTGGACTAGTGAAACAGCACCCTATTTCCGACACTGGTGAAATCACATATTAATGACCAGTTTGACACCAAAAAACAACAACATAGAAAAGCATGAACATTCTTAACTTTTATCAAAACATGAAAACTTATCTTCTTTCTTGACCTAATGTACCACACTCGCTCATGCTGAAGTCCTCGTACATGCATATATGAGCTGAAACCCGGTTAGTCACTTGCTTGATCATAAATGAAATGAAATTCACCACAGCTGTGGCGACACAGTTTTCACATATTGTCCGATGTCCTCTTCACTCTTGCAAGCACTTGCTTAGAAATAAAAGCCACTCCAGCTTATCATTGATTTTTCAATCAATCGATTGAGCTCAAAAAGGGGAGTACTGACATCACAGTAAGACTTGTAGGCTGAGTTTCCATTCGGAAGTACAATGCAACAACTAATGGACTTTCATATAGTAACAAGACACACAACAGGAAATCAGCAGTTCTCCCATCGGCTATGAAAGCGAAGCTACTCTAGACTAGCTGAGCTCTCGACCAGCAAACACGTCGGGCCCCCCTGCTGCCATTGTAGTGCCTTCCCTCTCGAGAGGCCATTAGCCCGGCTGCAGCGCCTTCCTGGATTAGCTGCAGCTTACCACCCTGCGGGCAGCGGGGCAACTTTTTATTGTCCTTTCAAAACTTTATGTGTGAGTGGGAGGGCGAGAGCTCGGGAGGGGCTGTGTGTACACACAGTGTGTGTATGTGTGTGTGCGCTGGCACTTCCTGCCCACTGACGGCCTGTCCCACGGTAGGAAGGGGTGAGTTCTATCAGACCAGAACAATGCCAAAAAAAGGCAGTCGTAAAAACAAACTCCCATGCTCTGGTTAGCAGGGGGAAAAGGGGGGAAGGGACGATTTTCCTTTACAAACATCCCCTATTGAATCACACTCATGTTAACACACACAATCTCAGATATCCAGTCCATGAGCCAATATTTTTCACTGTCATACACATTTGCACAGGCTATCCAGGAAACAATGCAAGAAGCAGGAGCTGAATATGCATGGAGCAGACTTTATGCTAAGCACACACACAAATAGCAACGTTGCCACTGACAGTAAACAGTGGGAACCACGGCATTCACACTGGGCTCAAACAGCTTTGACGTGTCACCAAAACCAGAACAACAAAAAAAAAAAAAAAAAAAAAAAAAAAAAAAATTGCAACCTACAATAAGTCCTGATGCCTCAGCCATCATGTTCCAGTGAAACACCTCAAAGCCTATTTGGCTCTGACTAAGGATGTCTATTTAAAATGATAAATCAATTAAATGCAAATATGTTGTTAATTTAAAAGGAAATTCATTCACTGTCTACCACTTATGTTGTTGGGGTTCGTGGGGGAACATCAGCCATCAGTGGGCCAAGGTGGGGAAGGCGGCCCTGGGCAAGTCACCAGTTCATCGCAGGGCTCATATTTTAGAGACAAACAACCATCCACACTCACATTCACACCTACGGGCAATTTAGAGTGACCAACTAACCTAACCCCCGAGTTTGCATGTTTGTGGGAGGAAACCGGAGTACCTGGAGAGAACCCACGCAGACGCAAGGAGAACATGCAAACTCCACACAGAAACGAACCCAGGACCTACTTGCTGTACGGCGACAGTGCTGACCGATGCACCCCTGTGCCGCCCGACATAAGGGCACGGTATTTTTGGACATAGTGGCTCCAAAACACAGTGGGGCTGCTAATTTTTTTTTTTTTTATCCATCAGCTTTAGAATTTAAACCTGAGCTAAGGAAATGGGACAAAGACCAGTCCAGCTATGATTTAAAGACAGCTATCAAACAGTCTGTTTTTCATTGAAGTAGAAAATCAACTAAGCACATCAAAGGGTCAAAGATACTATAAATGGATGCCGTGTATGCATACACAGTACACAATGCTTGTATGGTTAACGGTTTTGTTGTAGTAACTCAACGAGGTCTACATCCTGGGAAAATGCCAATCCACTTTGGTGCCAAGAGCGAGATGAAGGAAATCAGTAGGGCTCTCAAGACTGAATGCTAATTAGCTTAGCTTAGCATAATATTTGAAAGCAAAGAAAAACGAAATCCAGGCAGCAGAGCCATTAAAACTCTTCAATTTACTTAACAAGACTGTTACTGAATAAGTAACACTTATGTTTCACAGTAACACTGCTTATGTTACTGTGAAACATAAGCAAAAATGTGTGTTGTGAAAAAACTCACCAGGCTAATGTATTAGCTTGGTATACTTAAAATATAAGCTAAGAATATAATAATATATGCAAGATTGAATTATTTTTTGTGAGAAAATACTATGTGTCACGGATAATCTGATGCACTGTGAATAGATAAAGATAACTAGAAGCAAAGTTAGTGCTTATTCAGTCCAAGGTCAGTCCAAAAAAGCTTTCTAGCATCTTCTTTCCTAGTCATATGGCGCAATGTTTCTCCTGCCACCCACTTTTTCTCAGCTAGAGGAAAATTTTAAACATATTAAACCTTAATGGTTCAAAAATTCAGAACGGAAAGACTGACCTTATCTGCCTTTGGAGGTGTCCTGTCAACAAATTATAGCTGCAGTGCCGTGAGTGGAAACTAGGGGAAACTGAAATTGAGGCTTCTATCACGATTGTGGTGAAGCTAATTTCTCATTTATGGCATCACATTGTGTTCCACTCAGGGGTTCAATACTAAATGGGCCTTAAACCTCCACCAAAACAACCCTACTGCCAGCTGTGCCACCTACTAAATAAACCCTAAAAACAATATCAGTGCAGAAGTATGTTAGAATGGTTCCCACACTATTTACCTAATCTATGTTTTGGGGATGTAGAAATGTGCTACTTTAGCCCCACTCGGTCTCCACTTGCCATTCTGCCCCTCGCCTACAACTGGAGTGAGCAGCAGTTTACCTGTTCCGATTTTTAATCTAATCTACTATATGCTGCACAGTGGCACGTTACAACAGCCCTTGGAAGAAGAGGAGTAGCGACTTATAAAAGGTCGCCTACAAGTTGATGCATCAGAATGATAAGTTTAGTTTCTACAACGTTAAGCCTTTAGAATTGGTTCCTTAAGTTTTCCAAATAGAAGACTCAGGCTGCCAGAACTTGTAGTTAGAGACTGTCAGAATCAAATCCTCAGCCATTATGCTGACTGCTTATTTTGGTCAAGCTCAGAAATGTTAAAAGTTGGTCTTTTTTTAAAAAAAGTACTTTCCTCAAAATTTCAAACTTCCTTAACCAAAACCAGAGTGTTAAATGTACAAGTTAAAGCTTCTTGCTGTCACAGCAGAGACAAAAACAAACATTTTCCAATCTGCCTGCGGCTGAACCCACCGAGTGTTAATATTTACTGTAAATACTGCTTCGTCGTCAGATATCATTTTATTGTTTCTGCTCAGTCAAGCTCAGTCAGCAAAAAACATCGATATAACCTTTCTAACTCTATGTGTTCCATTGTTCATGAAAAAAATGAAAAAAACTTGGATGGAAACCCTTTTATCAACAGACAGAAGAAAGAGAGAGACAGGGCTGAGAGTGGGAGAGGGCGAGGCTGGCGGGCAGCAGATGGCCAAAAGTGGTCAGCTGGTAACAAACATGCAGGTCAGCGCTCTCTTCCACTTCCACTCTACAGCTGATAAATAATGCAGGCCATCTGAACCCCCAGGAGCAGCTCCGCCAGGCTTCTTCTGGGGGGCCGCAGTGACTCTGCGGACAGCGCGGATGGATCACCCTCCATCTGCCGCTTCATTTGTTTCAGACAACAGTGGTTAGATGTGGGGTGACGCCACTCATCGCTGCATTTTTACAATCACATTGATCAACCTGAACTGGGAGGGTCAGGCGTCAGAGAAGAAAGAAATTGTACTTTCTCTGCAGATTCGCCTACAGGAAAGTCACGGTGTTCCATACTGGATTATCCAACGGCCTGACGTTCCTGGAAACACTTTTCCTCCCTCAGGGCTTATTTATTTATTGATTACCCCAAAGGGGGGGTGTATCATTCATGTGGAGTGACTGCCATGTGTTCTATGTTCTGAGGGTATTGTGGTGGGTTTTTTTTTCTGGCAATTTTGACAACAAAGCCAATAAAACTTAATTAATCTAACTCAATTGATTTGAGGGGTGCATAATGACGACATTTAGGCCACTGCCACCACCAGGATTCTTCTTCTTTCCTCTGTATGATTGCAGTTTTCATTCACAAAGGGCTGAATGTGCACTTATCTACGCATTCAATGTTGCTTTATCTTTGGCAATGCAAAAATGACCTCATTATGCTAACTCAGAGCTCAAATTGAAGGGCTTCGCTGCAGACGAGCAAAGAGCGTCTCTTCTTGGAACAACTGCAATCACAGCCGATGCCAAAACCCTCTGGATCCACCCTCAGTGCCTGATGGAAACTTCTCAACAGGCTATAAAAGCTCCGAAAGGCTGCAGTTCGCCTCGTGCAGGCTTTCTTTGCCATATTAATAATGCTTTCTGCAGAATTTTAGCATCTAGGAGCACAGCTGTGCAACATTGGGGACATTTCTGTCAACAGAGGAGCCCCGAAGAGCTCAACACACTGTAAACACATAAAATTGTGTGTGAAATTAACACTGCAAATAAAGTGATAAAGCAAACAGAAATTTCACATTGTGCAACATACACGAAGAAGCGGCCAGAAAACACGATCAAATACAGAAAATCACAAGCCGAGGCTCAGTTCTTCACTACTGAACGTGTTGGGGTGACAGCAAGTAGAGGGAGAGATAGAGCCAGAATTAGCAAAATGTCAGCAATATTTTACACCAGTAAAACAGTGACATGCATAGTATGCAAGTCCTCAGAAGCACCAGCATTTCCAAGTTCAACAATCTTAGAAAGCATTTGAAGGTGCAGCATGCTACAGAGCGTAACAACTTCACCAAGGCAGAGGAGGAAAAACAGGACCTGCAGCAGCAAAGGTTGGAAAACACATTGGAACGACACATCCTGACAGGCCAAAAGCCATGAAGCGATAAATCTATTGCTTTGGATGACCAGCCCCAGACGGTCGGCGAAACGAGGGATTTTACCACTTACTAAATTACTTGGAGCCAAGGTACAGTTTGCCAGGACGCTGGGGTGTGTACAGCGATAATGTCGTTTCGAGCTGCAACAATGAATCAATTCATCAATTAGCTGGTCTAACTTTTCAAATGTAGAATTTGATGCTTTTCTTTGTCATTTCTGGCAGCCAAAAAAGAATCTTTGGGTTTTTAACTATTGGTTGACGTAAACAAGCAACACGAAAACATCACTTCGAGCTCTGAAAAAATGTGATGAGTATTTTTCACTTTTTCTGACACTTCATCAAGTTCATCATGAAAATAAATGGCGGATTAATTGCTCATTAAAACAATCGTTAGATGCAGCTCTGTCTCATTTATATTGAGTAAATGTGGGTGTGCTTTAACAGTTTCTAATGTAAGGACTTGTTATTTATTCTTAGATGTATTTGTATTATTGCTCAGGTATGACAGGCAGTCAAACACATAATATAAAGATGATTCCATGGCATTCATTTTCTGTTCACATTACATCTACGTATGGGTATTATTATACTAAAGCTTAATTAATACATATTTTCTTAATGCGCTGGTATCAGATTAATACTCAGTATTGAAATTTAAAGCTGAAGCATTGGAATCAGTTTAGGGAATGAAAAAAATGGCATCAGAACATCTCGGAGATGCACTGAGATTTAATTAGCAGCGACATTTCAAAGACAGATGTCCTTTTATGCACGCACACAGCACACTAACACAATTACTTTATAGGACATATTGTGTGCAGTCGTTATAGAACGTAAACCCTTCACACATCGCAATCTAAGTTCCTGTGGGGCTCTACAAACCAAAGAACAAGACTCCAGATATCAGAATCCGAGCCTCAGAATATTAAATCTAATAAACACTGTCAGGTAAACTTCAATTTATCAGACAAGTTCAGCAGTTTTCAGTTTCTTTCAGAAGTTTCAAACGTGTTGTCACCGCAACTTGCCGTGAATGCGAAAGCGTTTCTGCTTACAATGTGAGGGTATTTGAGCGGTCTCCGCCACCTCAGATTTCTTCCTGCACTAATTTAGAACACAAAGAACCGTTGCTTCGGGACGCAGAGGAAGCAAAGGGTGTTGGTCTCCTTGCAGAGATCAGGATTTTTCAAATTGCAAATGGTAGAAGGCGAGAGAGGTCAGTGAAACAACTGACAGAGGAGCAGGAAAGGCCAGGACAAAAAATATGAGCACGTCGCAGGAAGTCGGGGAGGAGGGACGAGGGGCAACATCCTCGTTTTTGGACGAAAATGTGAAAATGGAAACGAATCCATGCACGATTTGCGTCACCATCTGTGAATATGTGCGTGTGTAAAATGCCCTAATGTGAGCTTGTGTGTGTGAGAATTCCACTCCGGTGTCATTTTTAGGCACCAGCTGTGCACATATCACACCTTCTCTCAGCACACACGCACACACATAGCGTGTCTCCGGAGCTAATAGGTTCCTTGATAATGAAATAATAGCAGTGATTCTACGTGCACAGAAGAATTGAAAGCATGACAACACACAGTTTATATGACTTTGACCCTGCACCCTGCCAAAGCCCATTTACCATGATGGTCTTGTAAACAAGCCCTTTCCCTTTTTCTTCTTCTCTAAACATCAGCCTCTCCAGCCGAGTCCCACCTCCCACTGTTCCCCTGCAGCGCACACACACACACACACACACACATGCACACCCATCACCCATCTGCTTCTGCTCTCCAGATCTTGCATCTGGGCTGCCATGAACCATATCTCTGTTCAGCACAAACACACACGTACAAACACACACTCTGTGAAGCATCAAAACAAAATAACAAAAAAAGTCTGGAAGAGTCCGCTCATGCAGCATCACAACACAGAGGGCATGGCCGGAGATGTGAACTCCCCTCAGCTCGGCAGGAAACACACAGCAGTTTGAAAACAAAGTAAACCTTTTTTTTTTTTGGGAGGAGAGATAGGGCAGGAATTCAACTGTTGATAAATGAAAAGGATGTTTTGATACAAAAAAAAGCCTCCTGTGGGAAGCTGGCACATCCACAGAGTGAAAGAAATAAGGTCTTTATCACTATTGACAATACAGTATCATCAACAAAACGAGCACACAGCACGAAGAGCATGAGGAGGCCGAACGTGTGTGGGGGTGGCTTCCATATGGAACCGTCATCCCGCTATCACAGGGCATTCACCGTGCACTCAGCTGCTTACCATGTGGGTCACCCGATCTGTAGCACTGATGTGACGCAGGTGACACGGAGATGACAATCAAATGTGCAAACAGAGGACAGGGGGGAGTCTGATGGTCAAAGTGCCCACGAGGTGCAGCTGAAGTGACGTGTCGTTTAGTTGGCTAACTGGAAAGTTAATAGGCAGCATATTCCTTCTGTTTCTTAGTTGTTGTTGTTTTTTTCATGAGAGTGAATTTAATTAACAAACAAACACAAAGACGTCACTTACGGCTCCGAGAGGCCTTGACGGGCATTTTTCTTGATTTTGTGGCGCTTCGCTAATCGATGGATGGAGGAAGTAACTGCGATGGAAGTTACTTCCAGCTTTGTGGCGAAGGCAGCAGGGAACACGTGCGCAGCGACAGAGGGAACGTGAGCACACATTAATACACACAAATAACATTATTTAAAGAAATCTCACATTGCTCCAACTTGTAGAGAGAAACTGCACGCGTGAGTGAACAAACCTGACTGTAACAGCATGGCTGTGCTTTGTCTGCACCACGGTGTGTGTGTGAGGAGCCTGGGGAGTGCGTGAGGGGAGATGGGAAGGAGGCTGGCGGTCAGGATGTGAGTCCATTGTCTATCTGACAATGAAGAGATCGAGCCGGTAGGAGTCCTGCGGCTCTCTCAATAGAGGCATTAACATCTGGGGCCAAAGGGCTGTGATGTGTGTGTGTGTGTGTGTATGTGTAACTGGATTTCTTTCTTCAGGGAATAATGCAGATGTCAGGATGGAACACAGCTCCCTGTAACCCTGCTTCAGTCTTGGGCACAAGTCTCTCCTCAGAGGCGTGCACATTCGATCTGACAAATTAAAAGGTGAGCAAAGTGAATTTTGGCGGGATTATCCTCCGCTGCATCTCGCAAATGTCAACGTGACGGCTCAACGGCAACACGGAGCCCCAGCAGTGTCTTACTGTCATTCATCTACGCAGACGAAAAAGAAATCCTCAGACAGAATTTATGAGAGTTGCAAAAGCATGAAAGCACGATGCAGCTCAAGTCCAACACAAAACTTATTTCAGTTACTTTCAGACTAACTGGCAGTGGCACCATCCAGCTTGTAAAACACCACCCCTTAAAACACCACCTTTTTACACAAATCCTCACTCACTGTCACCAGCACCCCCCATCCTCCTCCTCCTCAGTAATTACAATAATCACTCAGCTGAAGCGAATACTTACTTCGTTAAGGGGGGAAAACTGAGTGGAGGGGTGGAAAACAGGCACTCCAGAGTAATATATCTCGATTGAGTGGATTATTGCCACCATAAGAGGAGGTCAGCTGAGCAAGCGGGAAACAGAGGCAACAATTTCTTTGCTCCTGGACGTGGATGAAGGCTGCCACACATGACACAAAATCAACTTAAAGCTGTCATATGTGCTTTGCATAACAGCTCTACAATCTGTAAAACCGCGAAGAAGCAAGTGGAGAATATTAGCAAAAAGCAAAAAACACCCAAAATGCTTCATCAAGTTCATCACAGACACTCCGGGCGCTCAGATCAAATCAAACAGATTTCTGCTGCAGTGTGACAAGTCTGGTGTGGCACGAAGAGACAGGCTTTCATTAGTGGACCGCGATTGCATAGCAGCTAACAGTAGATGGATAAACAGGCACTGAAAGCCCGGGGTTGATCCCCTTCCAGCGGCTGCTGCCCGCAGTGCGCAGCGCCGTGCCGTGCCGTGCCGTGCTGCGCCGCGCAGAGACAAAGTTGTATCACGTAAATAAATGAGATGAGATCAGATCACGTAGAGAACAACACCTGGACGGCCCCGGGGGGTCGACACAAACCCGGCTCCGTGGCAACAGTTGGACACTCGGTCCGGGATGTTTTCTGCCTCCTTCACCTCCTTTTAATCCTCCCGGCGCAGCGTCACGACCGAACCGAGGCTCCAAACTTACCTTCAT
>KV751322.1:7920079-7936423 GCA_001698575.1 Mola mola | reverse complement strand
GGAGGAGGAGGAGGAGGAGGAGGAGGAGGAGGAGGAGGAGGAGAAGGAAGAGCAGGAGGAGGAGGAAAAATTGCGAAAGAAAGAAAAGAGATCGTGGATTTACTCTGCCGCAAATTTGGACATAAAACAGGGGAAGCGCGGCGTCTCTGTGCGGCTCTCCGCTGGAGATGTGCGTGCGCGTGTGTGGTGCGTGTTGTTGTGGCGTGTGCGTGCCCCCAGCTCACTCCTGCAGTAACGCATCACAGCAGCATATCAGAAAAGGCACACTAAACGGTCTCCGCCCCTGAGCCCCTCCAACAAGGGCCCCGACAGGAGCGAGGGGCCCCCAGCAGCCTGATTAAGACGTGTTCCATTGTGAGGAGAGTGGAGGCCGGTTGTCCGGACCCCAGGTCTGACCCCAGACACTCTGAGGGCTTCTTGAACGTGACCTCTCCTGCAGATTTCCTGTTTCCCAACGCGGCATTAATACATCAGTATTGTTGCTCTGAAGCCTTTCATCAAATGAAATATTTTATTTTTCTCCAAACGCACGAACCACCGAGCATCTTATCGGCTGTGATTATTATAAATGCAAGGCCCCAAAAGAGTGAAGCCACACTCCATGTCTGCTCAAAAATATGCTTATCTCATTGTTACTGTAATTGGATGTTTGGGCTTCACTATGCAGAACGATGTATGTGCAGACTCTGACGCCGCGAGAGGCTGCCTGCACGCTCGCGGAGTTTCTGCGCTCACCTTAAATGTCTCTTTTGCTCGTGCACGTACAAGCGGGGTTTTACAATATCACAAGCAGCCGAGCCAGTCGGTGAATATCATATCAAAAATATAGTGACGGGGATCATTTCTTTATCTGCCTGTGGCACGCTTAGTAAGCACAAAACCACACATAAAGGACAATGTCGGTATTGGTTTAAATTCCAGTTCCCTAAAGTTTTAGGCTCCAAAATTTCACAAATGGATTTCTTATTTAGAAATGACTTCAGTGTGACTTCAGTGACTTCCATTTGGCTCAATAGGGCTGTACAGGTCAACACTGTTGGGCCAGGTCAAAATATCAGGAATAAATTAATCTTTTTTGAATGGAAAAGAATGAGAACACAGTGGCCCTTTAGTAAAAGAATAATCCTGTTTGGGGAGCTCCATTAACATCAGAAACATTTGATTCATACAGCGTCTTTAAAGACATTAAGTGAAAAGCAGAGTGGCGAAACTGCAGCTGGCACCAGGCTGTTAATGGATGGTCTGCTGAGTTGCATGGGTTCGGAGGCGGGGCCTTCTTGGATTGGGCCTTGGAGTGCTGTCGCAATGAGGGGGTTTACTGTGTCTGGAACAATGTTTATGTAGGTTTTATGAGTCAGATAACATCCACATTAACGCTTGGACCTGGGTTTCTCCACTAGAACTTTTTACTGTAGCAAGATGTTGATTTAACTGTTTTAATTGTGTGGCAGATGGGTGCATGCAATCCTTTCTTTTTTTTTTTTTACAAAAGGAAGGATTTTATTTTCTCTTGGCCATGTTTTGCAAGTTTCAAAAAGTTCATTGTCCTGACTGGAAGGACAGCAGGAGGAGCAACGACCCTGATGTGCACTGCGCACGTTTCAACGTCACTGAGGAGCGAGTCAGCAATAACTAATCGCCACAATAAACATTTCGTTGGCCAGGTTTTAAGAACACAAACAAATACACACACACACCAAAAATACCCCACCAAATACCCAGTTTAAAACACATTTATTGCCACAAATATGAGTGCAAAACATCCCAAGAGTGGATGAAATGATGTTGGCTTCCTGCTCCTCCTCCTCACACAGTTAGGGGACTCAAAACTTTGAAACAAAGAGTGAAAGCAGCAGAGGCGGAAAAGATAACCATCAGTGCTCCCTGAGGCTGAAGATAGAGAGTTAGAAAGCTGTTTTCACACTTTGAGCGACACTCCTCGTGACCTGTAAATGGATCCTAATATTCAAAATTGATGGAGTTCTGCTTTAATGGCTAACAACGTTCAAGGCATGCGAACAATGGATAGCTTGTAGAGCTCCTCGTTAAAGACAACCACACCGGTAACGGCGCAGGAACACCTTGTCCGCCAGCTCTATGACCCGGTGCATGCTGGGAGGTTTCCCCCTCCGGCTCACCTTGAGACACAACCTAATACAAACCGAAACCGACTGCAGGTTGACTCAGACTGCAGCAGCACATGAGGGACCCAAACGTGCGCTCGCCGAACGCACTGCTGCTCCTGTTTATGAGTGTGGCGAAGCATTTGATATTAAGATTAATGATTTTGCGTGCAGAGGACAAAAACGTGAAATAACAAACAAGAAACAGGATTATGATCCAAGGATTAAGTGTGCAGATTAGACATGAACATATATGATGGATGATCGCTATGGATTACGACAGAAAACAGTGCAAATAATTTTTTGCCTGGGTGCAAGTATTGACACTGCTGCGGACACCGTGGGGCTTTTAAGCCCAGGCACCGATCAATAAACCAAAATTGACTATTTCCTCCCCATCTTCGACTGCAGGAGCACTTTAACTGCTGCTCACTGCATGGTTAACCTGTCCGCGTTGCCTCATGGAAACACACCCAAACACATCCAGTCCTCCCTCAGACAGATTACCAAATAAACAAGCATATCAAGTCCAGGACAGATTTGTTTGGTTTTGGAGGGCGGCACAGTGGTGCAGTGGTTAGCACTGTCACCTCACGGCAAGAAGGTCCTGGGTTCGATTCACTACTCAGGGCGTTTCTGTGCGAGGTTTGCATGTTCTCCCTGTGTCTGCGTGGGTTTTCTCCGGGTACTCCGGCTTCCTCCCACAGTCCAAAAACATGCAAACTGGGGGTTAGGTAAATTGGTCACTCTAAATTGCCCGTAGGTGTGAATGTGAGTGTGGATGGTTGTTTATCTCTATATGTCAGCCCTGTGATGAACTGGCGACTTGTCCAGGGTGTACCCTGCCTTCGCCCGAAGATGCTGAGATAGGCTCCAGACCCCCGCGACCCCTAACAGGATAAGCGGTAGAAAACAGATGGATGGATGGAGGTGGGGTTTAGGATACTAATTTCTCTAGTCTAGAGTCTCATTTGAGTTAAAAAAAAAAAAAAACAGCTTGGTGATGAATTTTAGAAGTAGTATAGCCTTAGGCCACATGAAGAGACACTGTTAAGAGAAAATACGGGTTTTGTGCACAAGAACTTTGCACATAGTTTGGCCATTGTGGCCTTCTAGGAATTTAAATAAAAAGTAAGCAGAATAAATAAGCAGACCTTGCCCCTTTGTTTTCCGTGTTTGTCCCAGACCATATCAATTCACAATGAGAGACTGTGGTAAAAGTTAATTTGCAGGGATTTTTTGCACCCAAGGTTGGATAAAACAGACTTAGGATGAATAATGCAAAGAAGCAGTCAGTCAAGTGTGCAGCTGCCTGACCTCAAGTTCATTTTGTTATTGATGACCTGCGCTGCAGATTCGGCTGCAGAAATTGAATAATTAAGAGTTCCAGTCTTCCAAACAACTTTGTTTTTACTCGTTCTGTTACTCTGTTATTTCCTAAATGCTTCCCCAGTTTTATGCCACCTCAAGCTGCAAAAGCCATCCATTCACAACGTTCACAAGCATCTCTAGTTTTTCGTTTCTGACTAAAAAACACAATGTTTATTCATTCTCTGGCTCCAGTCTTTCATTAAATGGTTGGGGATGTCTGTCTGAACTAACACAAGAGTCTGCTGGGCTGAACTTTAAATCAAATCCTGCCTCTGCTGGGAGCTGTTTGATTCCCCACACCTTCTGTTTTACTTTTTGCTCAAACACCTGCAGTGGGCGTACAGAAGCACCCAATTTGTCAGCGCTTTTGTTTATCAGTCAATGTACGGCTGTCAACAGGCTAGAAGCAAAAACTTTCCTGCATGCAGCAGCGCCGTCGCTTTGAGCATGATGCCTTGAGAGCGTGAAAGCATAAATTATAGGCTAATGGCTGACTGAGAAAGATAGCGACTGATAGCAAGTCAGCAGCTCCGAGCGCTCACTCTTTTCAGAGCATCTGATAAACAATAACAAGGATGTGTGAATAATCACAGCATTCCAGCGGCATGTTTTTTTTTCTCTTGAAATTAATATGGGAGTGAAAAGATGCAGACTTGCTCTTAACTTTAGAGGAGCTGCAATAGATCCTTTTAGGATGATAAAGACTTTCAATAGAGCACAGGTTTCTTGAGTGTGTGTACCAATGAGATAAATCTCTAAGGACGAATGAGGCTTTATTGTTCACTTAATCTACAGTATGTAAGAATACAGCACTAACAATGATTATTGTTGCCAAGCCCCTCAATTGGCAATTTTCCAGTCCTATGTTAGCAACCATAACTATGCATTGAGGCCTGTCAGGCTTTCAGCTGTAGCCAACATGCTGAAGCGTATGCTTACGGGACCTGCAAGTCAGCCAGCCGACACCCAAAAAGTTTGGAAGGGGGTGTTGAATTTTTCCCTTCACAAAGCCTAATACCCAAGAAAAGATATGTCAGATATGGATAAAACCGAAGACCACACAAACGCCTTAATCCATCAAAGATAAATTAACCACCTTTTTTATGTTACCAGGTAAGATGCTAACTAACGCTACCTTTGTGTGCTAAGATAGATAATGTTAGCATTAGCAAAGCTCAATGATATACTGATTTACCCTGTTGTACAAGAACATGGCTGTCCCTCTGTATGTTTATTCTTCACGTGACTTGTCGTAGCTCTTACACTCATATTGTGGACCTTTCCGTCTGCTTCTCTCTGACAAAAAGGGATGAAAAAGGATGAATTTTTCTTCTCCACCTATCAGACATCATCCAATATGCAAGACTCGCCCAAATTCCCAAGGCACCCTTTGGCATCATCTAGACGTTCAAGGGTTTAAGATTCCTGCAAGGTAAAGACAATGGGCAACACAATGGCCACACCCGCCGAGAGCTGTGTTACCATCATTCTCACGCCAGAATTTGCCATAATCACTACAAGGATGCTATATACATTCCCACGATGGTCATAACTCATGGCTACAACTCGTGTAGTTGCATGTTGTCATGAACTCTGTGGTTTTTGGGTTTTTTTTTGGAGCAGGGGAAGAAGCAGAAACACAACGCTAGCAGAGCAGTGTTATGATGCTGTTAAGTTGTTGTATGTGGATTTGAGACACACTGGCATTTAGAGTTGTGTTCAACAGGGTCACAGTGTGTCTTTGAAAACCATCAGAAGTGGTCTGGCAGATCAGATCAAAATCCGTCCTCAAAGTGTTTGAAGTGTATTTACATCTGTTTTTTTAATGTGGTCGAGCACTATCTGACTGCAATCCAATTACAAAAAAATAGATTTTAATACCAGGTGTAAAGGGGGCCTTAGACACACTAAAGGAGTCTTGTTGGCCACAGACACTGAAGGGCCCTTTGTAGGTCAGGGAAGGATGAGTGCGTTGGCTAGCCGAGGGTGGATTGTGCATCTGAATAAGATGCAAGCATATGTGATGACCAAGGATGAGAAAGCGTTTTCAGTCATTTTCATTAATGAAGAAGAAGTCCGTCTGCAGGATCTCAGAGTTTTTGTTTTGTGCTGCCTCAAAATCAATCCAAAATATGATGACTGACCGTCTTTTTAATGGGGATGATGAGCGGAGCAGGAAGCACGTGCATGTTATGGTCCTAAAATGACAAGCTGCTCACATCCCAGGTTGTCAAATATCATTTGTCACACCTTGGCATGTCATTCGCACACACAAGGTGCCCTTTAGCTTCTGTGTGTGGCTCTCAAAGCTTTGCTGCCATAAATCCTTTAAAGCCTTACTACACATGTTTGGAATACATCTGCACATGTGTGGAGCAGACTGCAGAAAGTCACAGACTCAGAACATCCTCTTGTCCGTGGTGACAGGAGCTGGAGTCATGTCAACATGTCAGACTGTGGATCTGTTCATGTCTGCTCCAGCTGAAAACTCTGTGTCTAATGCAGTGACAGAAATGTTAATCCGTGTGTTTTCATTATCCCGTCTTGACTTCGTAACTTCGCCTGTCTCAGCAAATCTTCCTGGATCGTTGATTAATTTACCCGCAGCATTTCGCACAATTTATCAGGTCTTCCAAACGGTCTCATGTGACACAAACTTTAAAATGGATTCTGAAGCCAGTGGAGGAAAATTAAAGTTGTTGTGATTACTTCTAGTGTTCTGCACGGTTAAGCATCTGCTTTCACCAGAGATTTGCTACAGCTTCACATCACCAGCAGGTTTCCAGGTCCTCAGATTAGGGTTCATGTGTAGTTTTTGGCATTTGGATCTCGATCTCGATTCGTGGACACCTGGAATGCAGCTTAAGATCAGCTTGTTTATCTTTACATAATTTCTCATTTTTGCATCTGTGAAGCACTTTGTGATGTATGGGCTCTTGAATGATGCTATATAAATAGAGCTACTAACTTTTTTACTGATCTGTATGCATCTGTCTGGAGTATTTTCGGCCTGCATTATGCTTGAGTTCAGACATTTTCTAATGACTTGTTGTATTGTGGTGGATGAGTCTGCAAAGAGCCTATGTGTACACCCTCCGATGACAAAATGAATGTCATGTAGAAGTATAAAGTTGCTCATTTTAACTCAATGTAAGTAAGTAAAACTTTTTTGTACATCACTTTTTTAGTCACAGGGTACAACCTACTTTATATGAACAATAATATAGATTAAAAGCAAGAGTTCATAGTGCAACACAAAGGGCCACATGTAAGCAAATAAAAGAATTTAAAAATGAGATCCGAATCTTAATGGCAACCAGTGCAGAGATTAAACTTGGGGCAATACTGGATCATCAACCAGTTAAAAGCCCCGCTGCTGCAATTTGCACCAGCTGACATGCCAGGGTATTTTGGTACCTTCTGCATCTGGATGAGAGGCCAGAGATATGACAAAACAGCTGTTTTTGAATCTATAAAACCTTGCTGAAGAATGTTGTATACATTCAGTCCATGTGTAGCTTACACAGATCAGAGGACCACTTTCTAAGAAATTCCCAGCTCTCAGATGGATCATTGCCATTAAGATTTCATATCTATACATATATCCCCACATAGTTTTGGCTGGCCTCTGGCTGGTCTGTGGTATCCTCATATAGTGGCTTGTTGGGGCAGTGGCATCTCAGCTGCAGACAGGAAGAGACGGAAAACCCAAGGAGAAAACCGTCTCTCTAGATTCAGTAGAGAAACCCCTGAAGGCTCCACTTGCACAGATATATTGTCCCTGTTGGTATCTGCAACTGTTTTGGGGTAAAACCTTTACTGAACTATAAGTCACACTGCCAGCTATAACCTTTGGCACTAGAGACCTTTCACACACTGTGGTTTTGCTGCTACAAGTCTAATAACGACACTGTAAGCAAGGTGAGCTGCAGTCCCAATACACCAATTCTTGTAGTTGACTTCAAACTGCTATTTGTGTCTTTATTTTTTCTAACTACTCTTATTATCTACTGCGGGTTCAGAATTGAGACATTGGATGTCTACAGTATGCAAGCAGACGTCAAAACCTGATGCCGAATGCAGCTTAATCCACACTGTGACTGTGTGCCGCTGGCCTCGGAAATTCTAGCTCTTCATATATAGTAAACGTAGGATGGATTAACTCCAATGATTCACAATTCAGGTCAATCTTCCCCGGGAACAACAGAGAAAGAGATTTGGCTGGTATTGATGGGAACTAAACCCCTGAAGAGCTTCAGCTTTAAGGCAGGACAAGAAAAAAATCCTCAGAACTTGGACTTGAAATGCAGAGTCATTGTTTTGTGCTTCTTACAGGCCCGATGTGACTCAGACTTGGAGGTTGGATAAGTGACAGGCAGCAAGAGGAACATTATTTAGTGCACATCTGACAAATGTAGAAAGCAGGCCAGGTGGTGGGAAAGTGGGGTAAAGTCTCATTACGAGGCAGAGCACAGGTCATCTCCCGTGAGCCTCCCCTGTCTTTGCATCATTCTCAGTTTGCTCTGTTTGGACTTTTCCATCGTGGGGAGACTTTGGGTTTACTCTGGCTGAGACTGGGAACAGTTAGCATCGGGAAAACTGTTATTCTGAACAATTACCTCCGTTACCTCGTGCTACCTTCCCTCATCTGTTGAGTTTTTAATAGCACAGAGAAATTCACAGATTTCCCATCACAGCTGGATCACACGTCTTCTGTCACATGCAAACTCTTTACTTGGAGCCTGATGTACAGATTTAAAATTCTGAAATATTCTGCATTCATCAAATTCTTGACAGACCTCAGTGCAATTAAAGAAAGCCCCTTATCGCAAAGGGATTTATTAAAAGGTAGCAAATGGTTTCAACACCAAGCAGTGGCAGTTTGGTCCTAACAGCAGCGAACCAAAGTTGTCATAATCAATCTAAAGGTCTTTACGCAACGTTTGCTTTTTGACAGAAAACCGCTTTCAGCCGCTGCTGATCTGTCACATTTCATCTCATTGCAATTTCATGGGTAAACATTTGTGGAACGAAGTGGAGAAATCTGCTGTCTTCATCTGAAATGAATAGCCCAAATGTTTCATTGCCTCCACAGTCTCCTGGTGGTTCATATCTATTGAGATGAGTGTATTAAAGCATGCCCCATATGATGAGCAGCTCCTTCCTTCCCCCAATTGAAGACGGAAATTACAGTTCCATGGTACATCATTTCATTCAACTTGTATATTCATTTAAAAGAGATAGGAAGTGACAAGAGCTCGCCCAGTCAGAGCATTTTCAGGGAAGAAAGGAAAAAAATGTCACTGTTAAAGAATTGCTTTTCATTACCACATCATGAGCAGCCTCCATCGTTTTGATGTGACCCGTATTTGGAACTGTGGTGTCTGATTAGGAAGGCTGAATTAAGACTTACATTCGGGCAAGGTAAGAGTTCAGGAGTGCGTTTTTCCCACAGAAAGGAGCTCAATCTTTCTAAAAGTAGACGTCGTAGATCAGCATTATGACAGAGATCAACCACCAGTTCAGCACCAAGTTCCCTTCATTTTACACAGTCACCACACCTATAAATCAGTACTGGATCTCTGCTGAACATCACCACTCTGCTTATGATTTTAATGTCTTATGTACAACAAAAGATGGTTTGAGGATAGTTATTTTTGAGAAGTTGTTAAATTGCACTAGAAACTGTAAAAGTGGGACTTTTCCCATCCCCAAGCAAGAGTGTGCTGCCTGTCAGCACGAAGCGTTTGGGGCTCCTGGGAGCCCTGTATCTCTCTCTCTGCCGCTCCATCATCTGCTGCGACCCTGGTCCATCTCTGGCTTACCATAATAAACAGCAACCAGTGACCTCATCACTCTCCTCGCTGCCTGATGGATCTTCTTTGGCAGCTATGCATATGCAAACATGAGAGTTTTTATACATGAGCAGCTTAACTCCAATGCCGTGTGCTTCATTCACAGGAAGATGCACAGAAATAGACTCTGGCTATGTCTGCAGTTTAATGCTCCTTAGGATGCCAGACATTTGCCCTGCAGTGCCTAGGACAAGATGGGACCTTTCTCATCCCCCAAAAAGGCCATTTTTTGTTTCAGCCTTGTTGGTGTTCGGATACAAATCCTCTGTGCCCACTTATTTGCCTGTTGAAAGCTGCCGCCATTGTTGAATACACTGAGTGCCACCTACCCCTGCACTGCAAGTGTTTTTTTCTGGGACTGTGCATTATCTATCCACGGGTAGATGCCGTACTGAATGCATGATCGATTGTATTTAACAAGCTTTCCAGGTTATGATTGTTTATTGTGATGTCGGAAAAGAGCTTCAGTTGCTAGTTTTCTTAAAACTCTCTAAATTAAAGTTGACTTTAATTAAGTTAGTCTCTCTTCAACCTTGTTGACGGCTGAGTGGAGGGGAAGAGAGGGAGGAGGAGAAAGGAGGGATTAAGTACAGTCTCTGTTGAGCGACGACTTCAAAGTGAAGAAGCCAAACGAACAGCCGTTGCTCTCTGGCTTACAACTAATGTGCGATAACGTTTTGGGGCTTTTTGGAGCCACTTATCATCCTGTCAAACCAACGCCCAGCAACACAAGGTGAAAATTCCCCTTGCTTTATGTGTGGACACGGCCGTCATTTGAACTGTATAAAAGAAGAAAGAGCTTTACAATTAAGTCCAAAATACTGAAGCTTTGGTTTCATACACAATATTGATGACCTCTGCGAATCATTTTCAAACACAGAAAATACTTGACTGGACTTTCTCTCAGAAACCCTTTTTCAGACTGTAACCCGCAGGTTTTTACGTTGTGCAATGGATATGAATTTCTCACAATTGGACTATGTTTGAATCAAACAAACCTAGAAAAAGGACTCTGTAGAGTGCATACCTCCACCACCCATCTGTCATTCCCCCAGAAAAAGAAATAACTCAAATACCACTGTTTGCATCTGGGTAATTGACATTTATCTGGATCCAGGTAATGTCAGAATCTCTACCAAAACTGAACGGAATTTTCATGGGCGAAGATATATGCCAACCAAAAAATTTCAGAGAAATCCAAATATTCGAATTCCGTGTAAATTTGAAATTTCTCTGAATCCAGATCAGCTGAAGATTTCTCATCAAAGTGTAATATCTATTACACAAGTTTCATAAAAATCTGCCCATTAGTTTTCCTCTTAAGGTGCTTCCATGTTTTACAATGATCCAGAGCCAGAATCAGAATCCAGGTCTGGATCTGGATTTAAACATTTGTTCCTTGATGTAAGACCAATAAGAAGATTTTTTTTAATGACAATCTTTCCATGTTTTGTTTTTCAGTTATGTTCATTTTTTAATTCATGCAGATCCAGAATTTGTATCAAAATTCAGATCATCACCAAAAATTATTCAGTTTGTCCTCGTGTCCAAACGAATGTACACACCAAAACTTTTAGAGAGTTGATTTTTAAGTTTACATTGACATACAGCATATCAAGTTTAACTGAAATGATTCTGCACTCTTCATTTTAGCACATAGCATAATAAATACTACGCAAATAAACAAAATATTTGTATAAATATTTCACACATAAAGTGGAGGACAACCAATGGTGAAACAAACATCACACCAGCAGGACAAGAACACAAACCCTAGAGGATTAAAACTCCTAATTATAACAGCTATATATCAAATACAGCGCACACATTCATGTCACTCAAATGGCATGAAGCTCCATTCCTGATCGCTGTGGACAAACCGCCGTAGGCATCTGTGTGCAAGCATCAGCGAGGCTTAAATTTCTGCCTCAATGCTCAAATTGAGCTTGTTTTTTGTCTGTATTTTTCCGCCCCGGTGTTTTCTAATGCAATCATCCTTCAATCAGTGTACAGCGGTGAAAATCTAATCACACTGGTTTGAGGTTTCAGAGAACCATCTGCTTTAATCCAATTCTTGACAAATATCCCTGTCACGACACTCCCACTGCTACCCCTTTCAGCAGGCTAATTTTACTGGTTCATTTTGTTAAGGATGAGGCAAATATAAAGGGTTGGCGGTGTTCGAATTCTGGACACAGATGCCACATCCTAGGACATCGTGCCAATCCCACAGAGGGCATTTTCCACCACTGTAGCCCTGGGTGGCCCCTCAGACGTCTGAACAAAAATGGCCGGACACAGAGCTTCTTTCAGTCTGCCAAAGCCCCCTGCCTCACCCCACATCTTGCATTCTCTGGGGCTGAGGCGTAGGAATGCCTCGCCGAGGCATCTTTGTAATCCTAAAGGGCAATTTGCTCAGCCTTGAGAAACAGTCGAAATACTTACACTTGCCATAAATGCCTATAAGCTAGGCAATCCTTCATTCTTTATAATGTTGTTCCCAAAAACATGGCAACACCGAGTGTGTCTGATAGGAAACACAAAAGACAAATGACTGACTGTGGCCTTTTCTAATCCATCAATTTCTTCTAGAGCACTTTGTCCTTCAAGCCAAGAGTGCCGCACATGGACCTGGCAGCGCGCGGCCATGATTATATCGTCAGAAAATGCCTCGGACGCTGTTTAAATGTGCTTGTATGCTTTCATTTAAAGACCTTTAGCCAAAACCAACATGATTGAGATGTTCCGGAGTTCGACCTGACATATCTGCTTCCCTGCTACAAACAGGGTTTGTCAAGCTACTGGAAATCTCCATCAGGCACTCAGAATGTGTTATGTGTGGGCAGAAGTGGCATTTATAAAGGGCTCCATGAGATCATTTAGTGATATTTAGCATTTCCTGGCACTCATGGGAGCTGCTTCCTGCTGGGTTAAGAGAGTAGACCGGTACTGTTTGCAAGAGGACTGTGGGCAATGAATAGATACTTAAAGACCCATTGTTAGAGGTGCAGTTTAAATACCAGCTTGTTGTTAATGCCCCCATACGCTGACATTTACTGCCATGCCCTCACGTCAACACTCCCACCTTTGTGCTCCAAGAAATCACCATTTCCAATAGCCCCTCTGTCTCCCAGTGTGTGTGTGTGTGTGTGTGTGTGTGTGTGTGTGTGTGTGTGTGTAGGCGTGTGCGCAACACTGTGTATAGTATATAACTGTGCACTTCTTTCTGGTAAGAGAGGTTAATTGTGCTGTATATCCACTTAACCCCTGCGTCCCCGTGCCAGCCTCCTGTAGCAATCCCAATAAAACCTGGATTATTTTTATAGCGCTGCACATGGCGGCTGACTTTACAAGCTGCCCTCCAGCTGCTGGGTGAGGGAGCAGGGGGAGGGGGAAGAAAGGCCACGGTCAAAACCGTGCCATGTCTCCGAAAGGGCAGCATATCCAAAAAACTATCCTCAATGAAGGCTTTTTCTGTTGGGAGGAAAAATAAACACTCCAACTGATCCTTTTTCTTTTGCCTTCACTCCAGTCTGGTGCTTCATAATGCTCTATTGTAACTAGTTTCCATCGAACCTGTGGCTTTCTGGTGCTGATGAGTGTTATCGTTATCTTGTGGAAAGGTCAGGGGTACAGGGGGATGTGTCTGCAATGACAAAGTGTGGCAGAAACATTTAGAATCTTAGAAAATGTTGGTCCTGGATCTAACATTGATTCAATTAGTTGTGCCATTAAACTGTAAAAATGAAGTAATTGTTTTAGCTGAAAAAAAAACATACAAAAAAACTGCCTTATAATTTTAATGACCCAAAATTAACTCAACTTGTTTTTTCAAGTTCAGTAACCCTAAAATCCTGCTTCAGCTATTGATGAAACCCTTAAAATCTTATTTCTGTTTTGTGAATTCGCATTAGCCACCCCATTGTCTTGTTATGAAATCTTGGACCCTGCCCTTTGTGGATGTCATATATATGGAGCTCTCAACAGTTTGAACTCTTGCTTGCTCAACCCAGCATCTCAGTGTGTGTCGCCCTGCTTTTTCGTTTTGTGTGTCTGCATGTTTTGGTTTTTTTAAAATTAAAATTTAGGTTTTTTTATGATTGCATCCCGGGACACATTCCCTATTTCTTGCACAAACTCAGGGCATACTAGTGTTTTGTTTCATTTATTTGTATGCTATTTCTTGTTTGGAACTTAAATTCAAAAATTCAAATAAAAAATTGATCAAAAAGAAAAGGAAATCTGCATTAATGAAAATCCTTTGGTGGCATTAAAATGTCTTGGAAATGTCTGGAGTCAATTTTATGACTCTGAGACATCAAAGGAATGGATGCCAAGAGTAGGGTCCATGAAGGAGAGGAGGCTACAATTTAGGATTTAGAGAGAGCAAATGTGTATCAGCAGCAGTACATGAGTAGACGGAGCTTAATCTAGAAGTGGGTGGTGCTCAGTCTGTAACCAGGAGTAACCAATAGTTGTACATTTCCAAATAAAATTGCGGTGTTTTATGAATTTTAAACAGATTAGTTGAACTTTGGACCGTGATGATTTTCCTTCAGTGTGAGTATGGAACTCAGAAGAATATCAGCGCTCAAGCACATCTGAAGAAGCATACCGACATCTTAAAATCAGCAACCCTCCCACCTGAATAATTTAATCACATTCCCTCAGTTCATAGAGTGAATATATTTCAGTAACATCAGCTGTCAAATCGTGACGGCTTTCCTGCAAACTGAGATTTTGCCCCTCAAAAGAGCAAACAACTGTCAAAAGGAAGCATGATTAATCATCCAGATAATCATCAAGTAAAGTAACTCACAATTTCCTGGACGGCTTTCAAAAAGTAAAATATTCTTCTGCTTTTGAGAGACATTTTTACACCATTGTATTAACTTTCAGTAAAAGTGCCAGTTACATCCACTGATTTCTAAAAATTAAGACTGCTTAATTTCCCTCCCTGCGCCCCCTGATAAACTCAAAGTTGAAGGAACATGTCCTCCAGGTGAAACCAAATTCTGCGGCGTTTCTCATCTGAGCCCATCTGCGATGTGCAAGGGGACAACAGCTAATTCAATGAAAATTAATCGGGCTGGGGGGTGGGGTGTATTTCCTGGACAATTCAACTTAAAATCTTATTTTTAGAAGTGGCGACAAGAACTGAAAGAACTTATTTCTGCGATTGGAAGTTGTAACGTGGTTTTCTCTAAATTGAAAGAGTAATTTGCTTCACTCCATTGTAAGGGTGGCTCGGTGAAAGAAAAAGCCCGGGCGGGGAGGGCTGCAGGAGCTGCTGCATCAGCATGTGTGCAGTAATGTGATAGCGAGGCCAAGCCGCACAAAGAAAACACAACCAGCTCTCTAACAACCCTCCCAGTAAGACCCTGGGAGTCGGGGCCGGTGGGTGGAGTGGGGATGGGCAGCACCACTTGGAATTAAGCCTTGAAATTAATGGTGGAAATATTGTAATTCCAAGTTGTGAAAATTGCAGAGATGGGACCTTTAGGGAAGGATAAAACAGGAAGCTTTTTGGAAAATCTGACATTCATTAGTTATTTTACTTTCTTACTCCATCGTGTTCATTTTGGCTGTCATTTGTCATTTTGCATGTGTTTTCTAGGTACACGTGAGCTGTTTTCGGCTTGCCACACGTTTGCTTCAATCAAAAAGATTTGACTGCTCTTATACCGTGAGTCACACTGTATGACTGGAAGGAAGGGTTTATATGGAGCATGTGAAGGTGGAAGTGGCCTCTTTAAAAGCCAGACCTGTCACACTTTCAATATGGTGCGAGGAGAATTTTGGAAATGGGAGTCGGTTGCAAGTGGGCGCTGAAGTACTATCAGAGTTTTCTCTGAGCTCCTGTTGCTCTGGGCGACACAGATGGTCTCAGGGAAACCTATCATGTAATGTGACCAAAAAAATATGATAACTCAAAAGCAATATGACAAATCTCGTTGCTCTGAATTGTAATACCCAAACATCTGATGCTGCTTTGGTTTTTGACTAATAACGCTTCAGCCATAGCTCAGCTTTGTGTTAGTAGCTTATTAACAATCAGCAAGCATACAAGCGTTATCAAACCTACCACCAAGGTGAAGAAGCGTCAGTCCCTCCGAGCCGAGTCTTTTTTAGCGCGGATCTGAAAAAACAAACTGAATGTTTACTGTGCTAAATATAGCTCATGTCACATGAACTTGCCCAGGGTATTCTTATCGTGAAAGACTGTAACCAGAGCAACAGCCATCAAATGATGAACATCAGAAAGGACTTTGTTGGTTTGAGGGGCCTACTACGGGGTTTGTGCAATCTGCTGTGGAACCTCCATTGACAAATCTGGAGGAGGTTAAATGTTTTCTGTGACCAAGATAACTCGAAATGTTGTGAAAGGATCTGGATGAAATTTTGTGGGTACCTGTGGTTTTACACAAGGACCGGCTGATTCATTTTTGGTACTAATCCAGATTTGGACTGGATCTGGATCAAATCTCAAAGATGGACATAGCTAAAAAAAACTACTGGACAGATTTTCATGAAATATTGTTCTTACATCACAGAACAAAAATTTCACACAAAGACACGGACGTAATGGACTGGACTGGATCTTGGTCCATGAAAGTTACGTTTAAATGCTAACCCTAGGAGTGGCGGTTGAGTTTCAGGCAGTTGGTGGGGGTATGCACTCCGGTGCTATGTTTTCTAAATATCTACTGTGTTATATCAGCAGATTCATGCTCTACAGTCAACTCCACTCTCCTAATCCCGCTTTTGACCTGCATAGTGAGTTCAGATCACATTTACCGCTTTATAAGAAATCTCTTTAGTCAAGCCAAATTTCAGCATTTCTGTTTTAATGCTCCATGGTGAGGCTGCAGCTCTATGGATATGGGAGTGGGGTGGGCGGTCAGCCCGCGACAGATGTGTTTAAGCTGGCATGGAAAGTAAACTGGAGGAGAAACTTCTCCCCATGGCTCTGCTGCTTTCATCGAAACACTTTC
>KV751322.1:7909665-7920026 GCA_001698575.1 Mola mola | reverse complement strand
CTGACCGGGCTTGGTTTCACCCCGTGACGGATGCGCATTGTGCCGATGTTTTTAAAAAAACGGGCCTCTGTTGTAGCTGGGTGAGTGCAGACCTGAGTAACACAGCACATATGGCAAGAACTGTGTCTTTGGCTGTGTGACATAACGGCTCCATGTGACTTTTCTTTATTCTCCACTCCTGTATAAACATTTTCACATCATGTACACACAAGCACTCGCGTTCAGACAACACGCGCTCTGCTGTGCTGTCATACAGGATCAGGTGGTGACGAGAACAGAACATGCGGCTCTCCGCTTTCAGGCTGGATGAGAAAAACACACACCACTAGGCACTCTGTGAACAGCTGTAGTCCTATGTGAAATGCTATGATAAACACACACTGCACATAGATATACATACACACACACACACACACACACACACACACACACCACTGTGTTACCTCGATCCAGTGGTTTAGAAAAACAGCAAAAAAAGAAAAAATCCTTTTGAAACCTAAAACTCTCTTCCATCAGCAGCCCCTGCGCTCCCCTCCACCAGGCCAGGAGCGGAGCGGCAGCAGCAGCAGAACACGGGCCTCTGTTGTCTCAGCCGGAGCCCTTTGGATACATTTTGAACCTCCTCTCCCAATTGGCGGAGCAGCATAGAGGCCTTGTTGTACTGATGAGCATGTGAATGCAATGCTGACTGCAGTGTGGTGAGCAATGTGACTCGGTACTGTAACAAGGACAGTCTAGAATAGAGTTTATGTGTGGCTGCACATATAGTCATAATACACGTCTCTGGGTTGACAGGCATGAGTACATCCTAGAGTGTGTGCGTCCTTTTGTTGTTACTGTAGACGAATCACTCAAATCAAGGTACCTTTTAGTTATGAAAAGCCCTTTTGAGAAAGATTTCGCAATACCCGTGTTTTCGCCTAAATCAATTAACCACCCTGCTCTCATTACATGGTGTGCAGACAACACTGCCACTGTCTAAAGTTGTTTCGCGTGTTGTCACTTTTTTCTTCCCTTTGTTTCTTTTATGATGAACTCACATGGCTCAGATCAGCCATCCAAGACTCAGAAAAAATATACGGTCATTACCGGACCGTCATTTGTAAAGTTATCAGAAATCGTCAGGCAAAAAAGGTGAGTTATTAATGTAACAATGCTCAGAAACACATATGAAGACACACGAGGAAAAATCTTTGGGCTCCATAACTGTAAAGACACTGTATAAAACTGTGTAAATATTTGTGCTGTGTGTGTTTTTCCTACCTGTCCCTGACGGCGCACCCCAGAAATGACACGTCAATCACAGGGGGCGCACAGTTTTCTAAGATTTTACAATGTTTACGAAACATATGAATTCATTTTGATTTATTCCAAAGTAACACTGAATATTTAGCAGATTACCACAGCATGGAATTTTGTATCAGTACTGAAATGACAAATGGCACTATAATGATGATGGTACTGAGACAGAAAATGGATTAAAAGAAGCTCGCTGTGCAGACGTGTTCATGTGATTGGCTGAAAAGTGAAACATCCCCACATGATTGGCCACAGGTAATTCCCTGTTGAAAAAAATGCATCTGGGGATCTTGGGGCATGAGATGAGTCAAAAAAAAGCCAAAAACCCACAAATACAGCAAAGTTCACAAATCACGAGCAGTTTGTAAATGCAGACTCAACAGTTTGTGTTTGTCAAAACAAACAAATATGTTTTTCATGAAAATTGCTAATCACAAAAAAAAAATTATTTGTGGATTTCCATTATATATGATGTAAAGACATGATTGTGTGAGGCTGATATTGTTAATTGTTGTCCCTAAGTTACATCATGCAATGTTCATGACTTACATCACATCGGGATTTTTTTTTTGTAGGACTAAGAAAACAAAAATCACATGAAGACAATTATCTGATTATTTCCTGCAAGTCTAAAACTCTGAGAGTGCTGTCCTCCCCCTACGCTCTCACCAGAGACACTGAGGATGCAGCTTTCTGGTGCTGATGCCTGCAAAAACAGGCACAAAAACCTTTTCATGAGCACTTGAGAATCCCACAGAATGGTGATTTGAAACATTCTTTGACGCTGTCTGTTGTACATCGGCAGCTACTGGGTGAATCAACTTGGGATTTGGCACATTTTGGGTCCACGCTGGATGAGTCCTACGTGACTGTACCGGTCTTCTGATTTTGCAAGTCATGCGAAAAGCACATTTCCTCTTTTCCATGTTTTCAATTCACCGAAAACTAGTTACAGATGAGCTAGTGATGCGTTCCTGTCAGCCTCAGTCAATTTTTGTACAGCCGTTATGGTGGTATGCCAGCCTGAATAATTGTTATTCATGTCCTTAGTATTTCTAAAATGCTAAGACTTCCCGTTCCCATCACTGACTGCGTATAAAGATGGATGGGATGACGGCTCCCTCATCTTGATGACAGTATGAGCCATAGATTCCTCCCCCTCAGGGGCTGAGTATTTCCACGCAGGTAATTTCAATTTGAAGGAGGTACAGCAGTTTTGCGTTTTAGCACAACAGCGAATTTTGGAACTAGAAAGCAAGAACAGTATTGATGTTTGTTGTATTCCACAGATCGCAGCAATGCCATAGAAGACAAAATCAGGGTAGTGTAACTAAAAATAAACAACAGGATGCTCACAATCAGCCTCCACACTAATTCTAAAAACAGTAAGCTAACAAAACACTAAGAGTGGATTCACAGACGACTACAGCTACACATCTGACCCGACCTCATACTGCTCCAGCTTATAGTTTACAGCTTATAGAATAAATACAAGATAAAAATGCAACTAATATGTAAGGGGTCGTTTCACTGTCAGAGGACTATGTGGGATTGTGCTCTTAATAAACTGCCTGATGCTGTTCTACAAACAAAGTGTAACTGTTCTCTGAACATTCTAATCATATTCATCCATATAAAACAGCCACGTACCACCAAATCAACTACAAACAGCCACTGTCATTTTCATTCTTCAGTGTCAGGAGTTTAAATAGATGATATCAACATTGATCTGAGAAAATCAGCCTTCTAACTGTTTTAACTATTTTGCACTAAATCCAGTTGAATCGTATCCAATTTAGTGTGCATGTGGGGCAAACATGCAATAAAATGTATACATTTTTATAGATAATCATTATCATTGTTCTCCTGTTTTTAATCTTCTTACCCTCAAAACATTCTGTCGAAGCGCCGCTTGTCTGTGTTATTGCTGCGACTCGCTCTCAGTGTTTGGAACCGTTGACTGGGTCCACTCTCCACCTGTGCTGTGGAACAACTGGCCTGAAGGAGTCGACTCTTCTCTCCTCAAGGGCTCAACCCCACCTCAGTGCTCTCAGTGATTGTGTATGTTTTCGTGTTCTTCTTTTTGATCAGTTCAGTTTTATCTAGTTATTTGATGCTACAAAAAAAAATGGGTAAACTGTCATGAGTAACACCTGCTCGTGATTGGGCGGGAATTCCACTGTGCAGACTCTAAGTGATGTCACATATGGAAAATGGAGCATTTTAGCTTACTTTTTGTACAACGAGAGGAAAGTGCAGAAGCTTTGTCCATCTTTATTCGTGTCAGTGGTGCCAGCCCTTTTGTGTCCCTGCCAACATCTCCTTGATCTAAGAGCTGTAGACGGGAATAAAAATCATCCGTTTTAGCTCACCACATCGAGCCATATTCATGAAAAGTGACAGAATAATGGCGCGATGCAGCTGCACAGATTGTTGCAAGTTTGCTTGCAGCTCCTGGATACCATCATCGTATCATCTGAAAATGATTACTTCTGATAATTAAAACCTCTCTTCCCAGCTAAAAAAAAAAAAAAAATCAGCAATAATGAAGACAAAATAGAAGAAACCAAATGGCAATTCAATGTAAGGTTTCACACGTTCAAATACCAAAAACGTTTGAAGCTGATGAAATACAGCTTAATCCGACAAACAACACCTGACGCTGACAAAATACAGCTGAGCCAGACAAAATGTGAGCCAAGTCTGACACCATCAAGCTGAGTCTGACAAGACGAGCCTGAAACATCCTCCAATAATAAACACTTTTGATTTAGGAGTGAACAGAGCTCCCCACCCCCAGGCCAAGCTTTACAGAGCTTTACATAACAGATAAAAATAGTTGAGTGGTCTGTGAATTTTAATCCTACACGTTCATTTATAGCCCTATATTTTGCTACCATAGCTCTGGACTTGGCCTTATTAATCTATATGTCAGACTCACTCTCACTTGTTTATGTGCATGGATTTATGTTGACAGTATCTGCATGTGCCCCCAGCCCCAACGCAAGACCACGGCAGTTTGTTTAATGGGATTTATTCTATAAGATTTATGTATATGGCCATAAACTGTCTGTTTTTTTTTTTGTTTTTTTTTTGCTTGTAATTTCCAGATTTTTTCAAGGTGAATCTTACAGATTCAATTTTGCGTCTGTTTCACAAACTGAATGACTTGTTTTTCCTAACTTTGGCCAAAGGTTAGGTGAACAAACCGCAGATGGGACTCAAACCCTGGTATGTTTCATTCCAACACATTCTCATCTCGGTCCGTCGCGAGACCTTGTTGACATGTATTTATTAATTAAGATTTTGACAATAAAATCACAAATTTATGAGGAAAAAAAGTCAAAGTATTACATGGAAAAAAAGTGTTTCATAATGTCACAAAATTTTCGGTAAACAAAACAGGCAAGTCCGTGGACAGCCTCCAAAAAGAGCCGATTTTCCTGATACTGATCATAATGTGTTGTTGATGGGCCAAATGATTAGAAATTCCCCTGTTTGCAAAACCTGTACTGAGGTACAGCTTCACAAAGTTCTCCACCAGCCTCATTATGGTGCAGTGGATTGATCCTCCGATATCTGTCCTCTAAAATCACATGTTCTTTCTCATAATATTTTGCCTTTACTTCTTGTAAAGTTATGACTTTATTCTCAATATTTTGAGTTTATTCTGTATTCTGTGAATAAACCCTGGTAAATTTGACTTTATTCTCAGAATTATATTCAGAATTTAATCAAGACTGATGCTCATAATTTCTTGGATGCATATGGCATCAGATTTCGCCATTATTGATACATTTATAACAAAACTGCTTTTGCAATGAGTTTTGTAATGTGTTTTTACAGAAATACTATGATTAAATACAAATCACTGGAACATAAATATAAATAAAATAAATCAAAATACAAGCGACATAAAATGTTCACATTTGGACATTTGTAGCTCGTGAGTATCTGACCATTGCGCTCGCAGCATCGATCCGTCCACCTCTATGACAAGGCCAAGTACAGCAGGGCCCACTGTATTTTACTCTAAAAAGTAAACAATAAGCACTCAAAATAAACTAAATAAGGGTGGGAACAGGAGGAACCAGATATAAAAAAAAAAAAAGTGCGGTATTTTAACATCTAAATTAATAGTTAATCATGCTTATTCGGCTGCAATATTGTTTTATTTTGAGAGAAAACAACTCAACCTTTAACCTTGTGACATCCAGCCAAATGTCAATGAGAACTCTGTGATGTGGGCTCACTAATAGCTGCAAGAAAATGGAGGACGGAAAGGCAAAAACAGCCAGTGGACAACACCACTGGCTGTATAAAACATTGTTGAAGTCCAAGTTCGATGTTTGGGAGAAGTTTTGTGTGATAAGAGACTGAATAAAAAATCAGAAGAAGAATAAAATCATCAGCGGCTTTGCTGCATTGAAAAGGTACCATAAAATGTTAGCATTTGATAGCTGCAACATTGACCCTGAGGGAAACACTTTGAAAGCTGCAGAGGCTGCAACACAACTCTCAAAGTTTGTGTCTTTCATCATGGTCCACGGGTCAGGTCTGATGCGGCATTGACTTTGAAATAACTGCGGTTAACAGGTCGGTTCTGTTGTTGAGCTTTCCGTGGTCAGGTGGGTGAAGGTTTTCAAAACTGGACTCTGACTGCATCCATCATCTCTCAGCGATTTAGATTTAGATTACAGCGTGCAGGCATACATAATGCTATTATTTATTTTCATCTGTTAACAATGGACACTTGCAACTCTTTTGTTTTTACTTCGCTACATTAAACTTGATTGTGTTGTCCCTCTTTTTGAATGCAGATTAAAAAATAAACAACCAAAACTTAATAGAAATAACTAATATGGATGTTACTTTATACATAAAAGGTGAAATTGCACAAACAGCTTCATGGTTAAGAGGCACCTGTGTAGGATTGTTGTAAATCTCTACCTGACACCAGAAGCTGCCTCGTGTATCTTGATGTGTCATTTGGGGGCCATTGCAAAATATGACTAGCTGCGGATGAGATCAGTGGTGCGGGCAAAACAGAGTAAAGAGTCATGAAAAACACTGAAAATTGCATCCCTGTGCTGGAATTCTATACTGTACATAACAGTTAGTGACTATTTTACAAACTGCCACCATACTGGCAGCCTAAATGTGAATATCTTCAATATGTGATGCGACGACCGCCAGATGTAGAAGTCCGCCGGGGCCCTGTGGAGCTGCGGGGATCTGCTTAATGCACAGCATCTACTCGAGTCTGGCTCATCTGCTCTGGAGTGATCGGGCATAAACAGGAACCCCTGGGAGGCTGTAATATGTTAAACGATTTGATTCCAGCCCCACTCAACCGCGCCCAGCCCAGGCAGTGAGAGATACCAGAGCATGATGTGTGTGTGTGTGTGTGTGTGTGTGTGTGTGTGTGGGTGTGGGTGTGCTGTGTTGCCGCGACAAGGGTTCCCTGCGTGTGTGGATATCACAAGAACTGCCTTGAGATGAACGACTCCAAGCCAAGAGAAAGAAAAAAGGGAGCTGCTGAGAAAAAGGATGTAAATTACCAAGACAAGACTTGATGAAATTGACTGGAATTGCTTCTTTGGAGCTACTTTTGTGCCAACAGTTCAAAGGATATATATCCTGCTGGCTGTAATGCAGCCACACACTCTATATACATGGACATGGTGTGGTCCACATATACACACAGATAAGATGGAGGGTGTTTTTCTAGTAACGGGATATGAAAGCAAATGATGGCTGTCGGTGAGAAAGTGTTAGACTGAGGGTTATCAGCTTGTCCTCGAACCTGTTCTGGTACACAGGAGGGATGATAGAAAGAGCTCAGGAGACACAGCGAGAGAGCATGGAGAATTGCGGGGATACAAAGATAAACAAGGAGAGGGAGAATAAAACAGACGTGCACAGAGGGGGAGGAGGAAGGAAAAAAATCTGTGGTCTAAAGGAGTCACACAGAGGGAAAAGAGTGGCAAAAACAGATCATGAGTACAGAGGCAGGGATGGAAAGTGAATGAGAGAGCTATCTTAGGAAAGAGAAAGAAGGCCAGAGGAGGAGGATGGTGAAAAGAAAGCTCAAGAGGCAGAGAAAGAGAGAAAAATGTGAAATGAACACGAAAGATAGCGGCCCTGTGAGAGATACAGTAGATGTTGAAGCGAGGGTGGGTGGCAGCGAGACAGAGAAGTGGATGTCTCAGGCCATTTCCTGTGATGATAGCCAGAGGCTTATTTGTCACCACGCTCTAATCACCCCCCCCCACAATCTAATTCCCTCTGCCACCCTCTCCCAGTTGTTCACCACACACTCGTGCGGTGACTCATGCGTTTGATTGCGAAGCGTTGACCTCTGTCTGGCTACTGTACAACGCACTGCGGCACGGCAATAATGGAGGCTGAGAGCAGCACATGTCTCTCGGCCCATTCGGAGCGCGCTCAACAAGTGACTGCTTCCAACTAATTATGTCTCATTTTATCATTTGTCAGTGAATTACCTGCTTGAGCGGCCGTGCACAATGGAACCGATGGATGTGGGCGTATGGGCGGGGCTGGGAGGGGTGTACTCGTATATGTGTGTGTGTGGTAGTGGGTTTTAATGTATGCGCCCGTGAATGGGTGCTGTCACTTGTTTTACTCTTTGTGGTCTTTTCAGAACATGAAAATGTGTTTACATCACCAAAGTTTCCCCCCTGGAGAGGCTTTGCCAGGCCTTTGCTGCAGCCACCTTCAGTTGTTGCTTGTTTGTGGGTCTTTCTGCCCTAAATTGTGTCTTCAGTAACTGAAAAGCTGCTCTGCTGGGTTGAGATCAGGCGACTGACGTGGCCATTGAAGAATATTCCATTTCTCTGCCTTCAAAATGTCTTGAGCTGCTTTCACAGTTTGTTTAGGGTCATTATCCATCTGCACTATAAAGCGCTGTCCGATCATTTTTGTAGCATTTGGCTGAATATGAGCAGAGAGGATAGCCCTGTACACCTCAAAATTCATCCCGATACCTCTGTCAGCAGTCACATTATCAATAAACAGCAGTGAGTCTGTTACACTGGCAGCCATACTGTACATGCTCATGTCATAACACTGCCTCCACCATGTTTGACACATGATGTGGTGCTTTGGATCATCAGCTGTTCCTTTACCTTCGCCACACTTTTCTCCGCCCATCATTCTGATACAAGCTCATTGGTTTCATCTGTCCAAAGAATCTGATTCCAGAACTCAGGAGGCTTTTGTAGTTGTTTTCTGACATCTAATCTGTCCTTCCTGTTCTTGAATGTTCCCAGTGGTTTGTACCTTGTTGTAAACAATCTGAATCTAGATTCATGAAGGCGTCTCTTGATTGTAGAGTTTGACAATGATACACCGACCTTCTCCAGAGTGTTCTTGACTTTTCTCCATGTTGTGAAAGGGTTTTTCTTCACCAAGGAAACAATTCAGTCATCATCCATTTTAGTCGTCTTCTGTGGTCTTCCAGGCCGTTTGATGTTGTTGAGCCGGTATATCTTTCTTTTTTTAATGTGACAATTGTTGATTTGGCCACTCATAAATTTTTTGTCGTCTCTGATAGATTTATTTTGTTTTTTCAGCCCAATCATGGCCTCCTTCACTTGCATTGTTCTCTCTTTGGACTTATTACATATGCACACCTTCAGTCAAAAGGCTGCCAGAATCCAATTCAACACCTGAAATGAACTCCAGACCCTTATCTGCTTCATTTGTCTCGAAGAAACAAGGGAACAGACCACACCTGGCCATGAAACTGCTTCTCAGTAAATTGTCCAAATACTTTGAGCCCCTGAAAAAGGAGGTACTCTGCATAAAATGACTGTAATCCCTAAACAGTAAATGGCATATCTTTGTGAGTCTGCACTTTGATCTAAGATGGTGTTTTTAATCGGTGGCAGTGACAGAGAGACCCAAAATGGTTACTTTTTGGACTGCCCCAGCTGTAGCTCGATATTTAATGGACAGATTTGCGAGTGCTATTGTTCTTATCTAACACCTGGCAAGAGAGAGACAGATAAAGCTTATTTCCAGAAATGTCACAGGAGAAAAGGTTTGAAAGGAACCGATTGGTTTTCACAAAGAGCTCTCAGATTTTATCCCCAAACACCCTAAAATGTTGTGATCCCAGATACCAGACCCTATCACCATGGTGCAGAAAAGCGTCTGCTGATAGAACAGGAAAATGGTGCAAAAACACAAATGAGGTGTCGATTATATGCCCTTCTCTTTAGCTCCTTTTTTAGACAAAATAAAGACTAATTGTTTTCTGGATTTTTTTTTTTTTTTTTATTGTGTTCTTTGATTTGCGTTTACACAATAAGTGTTACCTGAGAGGTGTCCTCGAGTGTCTGCTTGTGGGCTGTTTGTCCAGACTCTTGAAGAGCAGATGACTGGTGAGGGGGAAAAGATGTAGCTGTAAATATTTAATGCGTTCCAGGCGCTGCTTTCACCTCGAGGCAGAAATGAACACCTGACTGTTATTACTGGGCAGCGTCGGACGTCATTAGGCTACCAAACAGAGAGCGAGGGACAGAAAAGTATCGAGGCGAGAATAAATCTGGAAAAAAAAAGCCGTTTCTCTCTCTCTCTCTGCATTTGTTTTGTGTGCAGGGCAGAAGCGTAACGCTTCAATGAAGTGTGCAATAAAGTTCCAGGAAGTGATATGAGCAGTAAGTTGACTAAAGCTTAGGAAAAATCCCTGCATCATATTCTAAAGCCAGGATTTATAAGCTGTTAATATCTGACTGGGGGTCAGTGCATACAGTTCAACAATAACTAATCACTAAGGAGACGTTATTGGATAAATCATTGGTCTGGCTAAGACCTGGCTGTGTAAACCTTTACAGCACTTACAGTAGTGTGCAAGTTATTTGTCATTATTTATTTAGTTTATTATATAGCATTTTTATATGATTTTTTTACTGATCCTAATTGTAATTTTGTGGAAAATGTCTTTTTTTTTGGTAACCATTTCATATATCTGTTAGTGGATCTAAAAAACAAAAAATAAAAAAGAATATCAAGATTTTTCAGCAGTTATCTTCAGC
>KV751322.1:7877918-7899721 GCA_001698575.1 Mola mola | reverse complement strand
CAAACTAGTGTTTTTCTTACATTTTTTTTTTAAGTTAACACTTGGTTTTGTGCTCAAAGGATAACTCCACCAATTATTGTATACATGACGATCTGTTCCTTTGCTATGAAGAGAGTTGAACCAGTGACAAAAGTTGTTTCAGGTTCTCTGAGGCTCTGGAGGAAGCTCTCTTGACAGGCCTTTTTGATTGATGGAGGTTCCATTGATGGTTCTTGGTTGGTGCTAGTGATGCGTTACAGTTGGTGCAACATGTGAACATTTAAAAGGATCACTTTACTTTTCCACAGGCATAAAAACCACCATAGGCTCATAGCACTGTATGTCTTACATCACTATATAAGGTACAGTACAGAAACAACAAGAATTGTTAAAAGATTTTGACTGAGAACAGGTTCTTGAGAACTGGCTCCAGAATAGCTGCTGGTTCTAAACTTGCACTGGAATCAGCTTGTCCTATCAAAGGTACAGCACACTCAAAAATAAAACTGATGCTAAACAGGTACATGCACTGCGAGACAACAAGCCCCTCTTCGTGGCACATCCAAACACATTGCTGGCTGCACAACACAGCATCCACCTCTGCATGCTAAGCCTTTCCTAAGCGCTATGGGCTGCCACAGAAAGGCTCTCGCCCTGCACGTCCTTTCCTTTCCCACAAGGTCTAACATTACCTCTGTGACGTTTAGGCACAAAACCATAAAGTTTTTGGAAATGATGGAGATTCTGGATTTTCAGGTGAAATTTGAAATTTGTGCGATTCTAGACCCAACCCTGATCTCAATTCCTCTCTGCACTTTGGAGATTATGACTTGCTACGTCATCTGTTCAAGTCATCCATGCTGACGTCACATTTGGATTAAATCCCAAACGGTGTAGCTTCTGTGTCTTAATGTGCTGCCCAAAGGCCTCAATAACTGACAAGACGGGCATGAGAAAAGTTGACAGGGCCGCCCATAAGGGTTGAAAATGGGAATACTTTATGGGGCCCAACCTTTAGGGGGCCACCAGGAGGACAGCAATGCACTAATCATGTTCAGGGTTTTAAAATTATTGTGAAAAGTGACAGAAAAAAAGTCCAGTGTGAATTATCCATTTTCATCCATTTATCCAAGAGAAAAAAAAAATAAAACCTAAGAGCCAAGTGGAGGGGGGAGCCAAATTCTGTGGCCTCTGGATTCCGTCACTGCTTTTTGCAGATGACCTGTTCCAGTCCTGTTGGCTTTATCGAACAATGACCTCCAGCTTGCGCTGGGGTGGTTTGCAGCCGAGCGTGAAGCCGTTTGACTTTCCATCGGGTTGGGGGTGAGTAGATGACTGAATTCTCATTTTTGAGTGAACTGTTTCTTTTGGTTGCACAAAATTAAAGGGATTACCTTTGAATGGGCTTCAAACTTCAAATTTACCCCAAAAAGCTTGAACTTAGCTTAACTCAGGGTGTCTCAGCCACTGCTGCTTTCATTTGAGCAGTCATTTGTCAACCTTGTAAGTGCATCAGGTTATTGCTATCAAATAACAATAAAAAAAAAAAAACAAACGTTCTTTTTGTTTCTGCAGTCAGTTTTCAGTTTTGAGTGTCGGGCCATTGATCCTCCAATTCCACCTCCACACCTGCAGTTTCATCAGATGCCATAATGGTCGCATTGTTGTGCACATAAATTCATTCTTTATAACATGTTACTCTTTTGTTCCATTAATGTCCTTTGATTGAATGGTTTCTGGATGCCTCGTATCACTCCATGATAGCCCACTGCATTTACTGTCTGTGTTCTGAGTGTGTAAAAATTTATGCAGTGCATTTTTGTGAAACTCCCACAATGGAATGGAAAAGTAGCGTCAATGGCAATCTACACAATTTTCTTTTAACAATCCCGTAGTGCATATTTTTCCACATTTTATATGTCTGAAAATCAACAGCAGTGTGATTCACATTTGTGATTATGTGAAATGGGGATTTTTTTCATATCAGTGTCTTCTTACTCTCGCTGCAGTCTGGTGGGGCAATAGGATGAGTGAAAGAAAGGAAGAAAAATAAAAAAAAAGGATCTTCAGACAAATCCGACCAATCAACTAAGATTTCCACTGAGTCCAGCCACTGTTGTGGCTGTTGCCAACCTCGGTTTCCAATTGCAGTAAAAATCACACTATTTCATATGCCTGCAGTGTTGGAAACAAGACCCAAACATGATGCCAGTGGTGCTGGTGACAGCCCAGTTGATGATATATACCTGCTTTTGTTCTAGAGAAATTGGATATCTCAAAATACAATTTCAACATTACTGCAGATTAAAAATGCATGTGTATATAGACATGAGTACTCCATGAGTACAAACCAGCAGTGTGGGATTTTTCACATGTAAATGTTACATGCAAGTGCTTGCCAAACAAGTTCACACAGAGCAGATCAGCGTGAGATTCATCTTTCTTATTTTTAAAATCTGGTCTCCTGAGCTGCTGCATCCGAATTGATGCATTGTAATTTATGTCAACTAGCAGAGAATGGTATTGTAGAGTTGCAGTAAACAAAGCAACGGAGTAGGCTCATGAGTTTGTGAGAATGTGTCACACCACAATTTTATTTTAGATGTATACCACAAGCTGTTCAGTTCCATGGTCAGAACACTGGTAGATTGTATTCAAACCACAGGAGGTCTGGGCCGATTTAATGCCAAATGTATCAGTCTGTATATGTTTTTTCAATACATCACATGAAGAAATATTGACAATGATTCTTTAAACCTGGTTACTGAAAACTTGTGGTCAACTGAACACAAGAATTTAAGTGTTTAAATGTGTCTTTTTGATGCAATGCAGTGTCTTCTTCACAGTATAAATTATATAGCAGTACTGATGTATCTCTGATTGTGACACTATTGACCAAAGTGACTCCACCAATAACTTAGTATTAGGAAATTTGACATTGAAAATGTACATCTGCAGTTGCACAGTATTTATAATTTCAAATTCAACAGTTGTTTGTGTGCTTATTTGTAAAACTGTTGAAAGTCTGGTAAATAAGACAAGTGCATATGCCCAATATAATTGCAATTATAATGCTACTTTTGGACAGACAGCATTGATATGCTAGAATAACGGTGTCTGCAAACTGTGAATAACTACTTAGGAAGTGATTGTGAGATGTCTGATTAATGTCTGAGTGCAAAAATTTTATATTGCATACAGAAGCAGCATTTTCTAATCAGCAGTGTGTTTGAAATACTGCAGATAGGACATTAGTTACAGCATATGCCAATGAACATGACTTCAGCTGCCTTTCGCTAACCACACTCCTGGTTAGAATTGCTAAATGATAGAAGTGCTAAATGATATAGGCAAAAGCATTTTCACATTTTATCAGCGTTTGCTCAACAAGTCACACGTGTTTAAAGTTGCTGCACACTGAAAACTTTTACAATGACAGAATCCAAATTAGTTTCTTATTGATTGCCAGTTTTATGAAGACAGTCACCACAGAATAACTGAAAGTTAGTGTTTTATTACAAATTCAATATAGATTATCTTGATTATCTCAGACAAAATGAAACCAAAGCAGGGAGCTTAATTATGGATTCAACTGAGTCTGTCTGTCTCTTTAGGAGCTCTTTTAAGAAGTTGGACTTAAAGCATTTGGCTTTGGATAAACCCTCGGGATATATATGTTGTAAATTTGTTGTGGTGAGATAAACAAGATGAATTAAAGGTGCCTGTAGTGCTGCTATTTTCAACCAGTGGCCCTCCAAGCACTACCCAGTGAAATCGCCACAAATGTTAGTATTACCTCTGCTAAGGAGGTTATGTTTTTGCTGGCATTTGTTAGTTTATTTATTCGTTTGTGAACAGGATAACTCCCAAAAAATTATTGACCATTTATAAAAAAAATCAACCTACAGCTGATTAGATCTTGGTAGATCTAATCAGGCAAAGGTCACTGAGGGTCAAAACCCATGTTTTTTAGGAATACCTCCAGACAGAGTTGACATAAAGAGGTCCAGCTGTTGTCCCTGTTTAGCTGACAGTACTGGCTACAGATGATTAACTTTGAGGCTTGAAAGATAAAAAAAACAAAAAAAACCCAAATATATTTTGGGCATAACCCCTGAATGAAATTACATAGAGAGGTCCAACTGTTTTTATTTGACACTGGCTCTCTAGGTCAAAGGTCAAGCCCATTGCAAACTCATATTTCCAGAAGGAAATTACTTACAGTGTGAATGGTGTCGTTTTGTTGTTAATCCCTGGGTCTATCATATAGTCAGAACCAGCTGGGTCTGCCATTTATGTATTCACAAATCAATTGTCAGCAACCATATATTTGGGTTTTTTTTTCACAACATGACCTTAAACAAAAAACACCACAGTCTGCTAGAAAGGTGAAATGTAAGCAGGTCTACTGACATGTGGGAGGGGATTTTTTTAGCCTTAGCAGTGGTCTGTGCTCTCTGAGTGCTTTTTTTTCTGGGTCAAATCAAACAAATGCAAAATTTCAAGCATCAGTTACATTTGAAAAACACATGTTGAAGTTGTCTCCAATAAACATATACACGTTTTCAGCATTGTTCTTTATAGATCAACAGGAATTAATTAAGTTATTTCTTTTACCTTGACATGTTTTGACCGCTGAGTGTTGTGCAATCTTCTTCAAAAGCATCACATGATGTTTTAGTGATGCACAATGGCAACAAGGCTGAACTGTCGAAACATGTCAAGGTAAAAGAAACAGGTTTATTAATTCTTGCCCATCTATAAACAAAAACACTGAAAACGCAAACGTGTTCTGCTACTACCTACTAATATCTGTACAGTTAGCCTGCCATATAGCATCTGTTGTACTAGCAAAATCTGCCACAGTTAGTTAGAATTTGCTATTACTGGCTGATATCTTCCACAGCTTAGTAATGTCTGCCATAACTTTCTAATGTATGCCATTATTATCCAATCCCCGCCGCTTCTTGCTAACTTCTGCATACCTAGCATGAAGTGGTATTTGAACTGAAAAAATTCTGTAGGCTGGCCAGTATAAGCTTCAAAACAATGAAATATAACCATGAATACATTAAACTTTTATTAATAATAGAAATGCTTTTATGCTATTATTAAATTATTACCGTGAGAAGATGGCCATCAACCCCTGCTTTTGGTTATTCATGTTGCCACCTTGTGAGATTAATGGTTTATGGTGTGTTTAAAATGCAACTTAGTAGAATGCTCTTCCAATAATGATTCTTCAACTTTTTTTTTTTTTTTTTAGGAAATGAGAAATAAAAAGCTTTCTTTGAAAAAGGTATCAAGGTAGCACACTGCACCACAGCTGGGTTGGATAATACAAGAGTCTGAAAAACACTAGGGAACCGCAAAGCTCTAAAGAAGCAGGTAAAGAAGTCACAAGCTTTATCCCTATCCAAAACCAACTGGCAAGTCAGCAGCAAAGAGGCTGAAGGAAAAAATAATGAGATTGCTGCTGGATGTACTTGATGAAGTGCCAAAATGTACAATGACTGCAGTGAAAAAACTCCCTGCCACCTACTGAGAAACTAGAGAGGAACAGAAGACTCTTCTCTGTTTATAACTCATATTTTACCTATGCACATTTCCAAAATCAGCTTTCCGTATTGTGCTTTGTTTCAGTCCTGGCAATTGTCCTTATCCTCCTGATTATGTACATTGCTGAGAAGATTTGTGTTGAACCCATGCCACATTGATTCTACCAAATGAATGTAATTTGTCTGATTATGGAAGTCAAATGAATTGGTTTTAATTTAACTGGGGGAACGCAGGAAGTGTGATGGGATAATTTTAAAAGACAGATATAGATACAGAAACATAGAGAGAGGGAAAGGACTCTGTAATGACTGTTGGCGAGGGTGCTGTTGGCGCCAACACCCTCTTTTGGGTTTGTGTGCCGAGAAGTTGATTCATGCTGTCAACCACAGCAGACGAGTCAGTGTGTGAAAGTGACCCTGCCCTTCCTCCAGCACACTGAGACGCAACCACCTCTGAGGCGTTACTGCCCATCAAGAGCGAGCTGGTCATAATGATGATTGATGGTTTCACTTGGGGGATTTTCTCACGATTCAAAGGCAGTATGCCCTGCTTAGACACTGTCTTTTTTAGCTGATGACCTCATCTGAAGTACTTTTAAGGGCTGATAAAAATCATGTTTCTGACCTTGTTAACATGTCCACATCTTGAACTATGACATCATGACCAAAATTTTCAGCTTCCATGGCTGAGGATTTCTGCTTTTGTTCTGTGAGCCACCAATCACAGTCTCCAAAAGACTGTGATAGCCCCACTGTACTGCGTGGAAAACCTATGGAACCATGCTACCATGCATTTTAAGCAAGCCAACAGGACTGCAGTGTCTCTTGAGCAAAGCTAACAGGTTGTGCATCTAAATTTCTGCCTTTGGACCATACAAAGAGACGGTAGGTGACACGCAGCAAAGGTCAACACTGCAAGCACATGGCTTTTGGTTGACCTGACCTGCTACATCCACAGGAGATCTCCTTTGTAATGTAATGACATAGAAACAAGGAAGGGTCACGACAGTTATTGTCCTCTCCAGTCTCAAACTTGATATTTTTCTTTGAGTTTTCTGTAGCTTTGTGCTTCTTCAGAATTCTGTACAGTACTTCAGATCTGAACTCTACTTTCAGTATCAAGGCCAACCTTTTATCCCCATTCTCATTTCAACAAAAGAAGCTTAAGGTCAGAAATGATAAAGACATAGCTTAGCATTAGGGAAAATTCATTTATTTTTGCTCTCGTCAGGAGTTGTGTGTAGAAGGGAGGATGGGCACTTAGTGTTGTTAATCTTCTCATCTTATTTCTCAGCAAGGAATCGAAATAAACTACAGCGCTTAAATAAAAGTGGCAGCAAAAGCTATGCAAGAACTTTTCCTAAACAGGAGTGTAAATCACTAAATATGGCATGCAATAATGAGAAAGCAAGACTGTAAATCTGTCCAGATGTTTGAAACCAACACCAACCATCAACAGAAGTACTACAGACACATTTTGGAACAACAGAATGTATCATGAGTCAGTGGGACCTGAGAGTTTAAATTTCCTGCCGATCTATTCAATTTATCAAAACGTCACATAAACACTCACAGATATGCAGTCAGTGGTGCATAAAATGGCAAATGATGACAGAAAACACATCTCAGAATAAATGTCATCTACGACTTGATTTTATATTTTGAAACATGCGAAATGTGGTTTTTTTGCATTAATGGGTCTATACATCATTGCCTTGGAGTGGTTGGAGGAGCCGACGGAGAGGTGTGCAGAGACACTTTCTGATTCAAATTACAGAAACCGCTGAAGCGTTGATGTGGCCCAGCTCTCTGCTGCCCCAGAAAGGGCCGCCACTCTCACATGATCGAAGCACTTAGACTGGCGGCGTGTTAATGTGATGAATGCGTCAGTGAATAACATGAGTGATACATATGTGTAGAAAAATAAAGGTGACTCAGTAAGTCATTTGATGAACACACATGGACAGTAGCAGTTCATCTCAGGGACCAGCAAGTAGCTCTGTTGGGTCCACATCCCAATCACTGTCCAGCACTTTGATCAATAGCACCAGGAGGTGTAGAGCTGTCAACTGATCACCACCTGGTGGTGAGTTGGATCAGGTGGCGGGGGAGGAAGCCAGACAGACCAGGGAGGCCCAAACGAATAGTGAGGGTCTGCTGGGAATGTCTGGCTGAGGACCCAGTGAAAATGGTCTTCAACTCCTAACTCCGGAGGAGCTTCAACTACATCCCGGAGGTAGTGGGGAGCATGGAATCTGAGTGGGCCATGTTCCGCGCTGCCATTGTCGAGGCGGCTGCTCGAAGCTGTGGTAGCAAAGTCGCTGGTGCTAGTTGTGGCGGTAACCCCAGGACCCGCTGGTGGATACTAGAGGTGAAAGGGGCCGTCAAGTTGAAGAGGGAGACTTACAAGGCATGGCTGGCTTGTGGGACTCCTGAGGCAGCAGACAGCTACTGGCAGGCCAAGCGATCTGCGCGACTCAGGAGGGGAAAGCGGAACCCCGTCCACACGGTCTTCGGTGTGGGAGGGGAGTTGCTGACCTGAGTCTATAGTTCGGCGGGGGGAGGGATACTTCGAAGATCTCCTCAATCCCACCAACACGCATTCTGAAGAAGAGGCAGAGCCGGAGGACTTTGGGCTGGGCTCTCCCATCACTGGGGTCGAGGTCGCCGGGGCTGTCAAACAACTCCGCAGCGGCAGCGCCCCGGGGGTTGATGAGATCCGTCCCGAGCTCCTGAAGGCTCTGGATGTTGTAGGGCTGTCATGGTTGACACGCCTCTGCAACATTGCGTGGACATCGGGGACTGTGCCTTTGGAGTGGCAGACAGGTGTGGTTGTCCCCCTTTTCAAGAAGGGGGACCAGAGGGTGTGTTCCAACTACCGGGGAATCACACTCCTCAGCCTCCCTGGGAAGGTCTACTCCAGGGTGCTGGAGAGGAGAGTGCGGCTGCTAGTTGAACCTCGGATTCAAGAGGAGCAATGTGGTTTTCGTCCTGGCCGTGGAACACTGGACCAGCTCTATACCCTCACGAGGGTACTGGAGGGGGCATGGGAGTTTGCCCAACCAGTCCACATGTGTTTTGTGGATCTGGAGAAGGCTTATGACCGTGTCCCCCAAGGTATCCTGTGGGGGGTGCTCCGGGAGTATGGGGTAGATGGCCTTTTGTTACGGGCTATTCAATCTCTGTATTGTCGGAGTCAGAGCTTGGTTCGCATTGCCGGCAGTAAGTCAGACCCGTTCCCAGTCAGGGTTGGTCTCCGCCAAGGCTGTCCTTTGTCACCGGTTCTGTTCATAATTTTTATGGACAGAATTTCTAGGCGCAGCCAAGCGGCGGAGGGAGTCGGGTTCGGTGGCCTCCGGATTCCGTCTCTGCTATTTGCAGATGACGTGGTCCTGTTGGCCTCATCGAACAGTGACCTCCAGCTCTCACTGGGATGGTTTGCAGCTGAGTGTCAAGCGGCGGGGATGAGAATCAGCGCCTCTAAATCTGAGGCCATGGTTCTTAGCCGGAAAAGGGTGGATTGCCCACTCTGGGTCGGGGGAGAGTCGCTTCCCCAAGTGGAGGAGTTCAAGTATCTCGGGGTCTTGTTCATGAGTGAGGGGAAAATGGAGCGGGAGATTGACAGACGGATTGGAGCAGCGTCGGCAGTGATGCGGACGCTGAAGCGGTCCGTTGTGGTGAAGAGGGAGCTGAGCCAGAAGGCAAAGCTTTCAATTTACAGGTCAATCTACGTCCCAACTCTCACCTATGGTCATGAGCTCTGGGTAGTGACTGAAAGAATGAGATTGTGAATACAAGCGGCCGAAATGAGCTTCCTTCGCAGGGTGGCTGGGCTCAGCCTTAGAGATAAGGGTGAGGAGCTCGGACATCCAGGAGAGGCTCAGGGTAGAGCCGCTGCTGCTCCGCGTTGAGAGGAGCCAGTTGAGGTTGTTCGGGCATCTGGTCAGGATGCCTCCTGGACGTCTCCCTGGGGAGGTGTTTCGGGCATGCCCATCCGAGAGGAGACCAAGAACACACTGGAGAAATTACATCTCTCAGCTGGCTTGGGAACATCTTGGTGTCCCCAACATATTTTTGTGGTGGAATTATTTAATTGCTGGCATGTATAGTATATGCCATTATCAAGCTGTTACTTCTAGAAAGCTGGAATATTTTAACATTTACTGATAGGTCTCAGCATTTTCTCATACTTGCTGTTAATCTTTTATCAATCCTGAGAAGGAAATTTTCATTACATGAATATTTAAAGACAATGCAATATAAATGCATTTAAATGTCGTATTATAGCTTCAAAGAAAGCACAGAGTTTTATATAATTTACATTTTGCAGCATACATGATAAGTCCGTGGCTCATTATGCAGTAGGATGTATACGAAAATACAGTCAGTGTTCACAAAGACTCAAATTCAAAAGGGTTGCATGCATTATTAGGTTACATTTCTACCATTAGTGCTATACTGCAAAAACATGAAGACAGATCACAAAGCAGTACAATCAAGCAAAGGACAAATGATGAGGGTGAAAGTGACTAAAAGGATGATGAAATAGAAAGCAAGACCACAAATTAAAAAGAATTAAAAACAAGGGGAAGTAAACTTTAGGTGATAAAGATTTATAAAATAGCACAGGCATGATAAAACTTTAATTTGAGGCTAGAAATCTGAACTTGAAAACTGAGATTTTATCTGCAGTGCAGAGTATTAGAAAAGGTTATACACATATTTTGCTACTGGAAACGGAGGAACACGCACTGCAGTAAGTTTCATATCGAGGTCAGGTGAGAAGGCTGAATAAAATCATTGCATAGCTGAGACAAAATGTGTATATATATTATAAAGTTTGTTAATATGGTGCACAATGAATGACACAAAGGTACTAAAAAACATTGGATTGGTCACCTATCACACGAGGATTGGCACAAAAATCCTTTGTCTCCAAAAGGTTTTTATAGTTATTAATTCTAAGGTAAGTCTCATTTTTTTCTTTTGAATCTGAGTTTTAACTTGGCCATCATTCCTCTTCATTATGTCAACATTTTACAGATGCATTACGGAAAATTTAGACATTGGGTAACACAGTCAAGTTTATATAGCATCATTCACATTTCTAAAATTCTAAATTTAACCAAAATGACCGAAACGTTTTTTGTTCTGCTATTAAACCTGAAGGAATGCTTTCAAGTCCTTTTTCTAAGCTCTAACATATTTCTTAGTATTTCTTCATTAAAACCAATGGGCAAAAGGATGAAAATAAGACGCACAATGGGAATTAAAAAAAAAAAGTAAAACTAAAGTAGATTTTTTGTGACAATTTAAGAAACAATAAGGAATCACATAAAGTAGATTTTTTCAGAGATATTTTTTCTGTATAATCTGTCCATAAAAACTGAAGACCTAAGAACCCCAAAATCGCATGGTGTGTGCATATGGGATAAGGGATCATTATTGGTAACACAAAAAGATATTAACAACATTAAAGGGTAGTTGCAAGATAGACAGGCATTTCGTCATTTTCACAATTCAGAATTTTCTTTAAGAGATTATTTCTTGTTTTGAAGACCTGAGTGTCTATAGGAAGACCACACCAATGCCTTGTAGACAAGATTTACACTTACATTTCAACACTTATTTCAACAGTTTGACCACATCTACAGACAGTTCCAGATGTTTCACAATGAAGGCGGTCAATGCTGTTATTGCCTTGACTTGTCTCATTTCGTTTTCTACCTCTTATCCCAATCCGAGTCATGGGGGCAGCAATCCGTCCAGCATGTCCTGGGCATGTCCCTGGCCTAAACAAATACCCAGGGAGATGCCGGAAGATATCTTAACCAGAGACCACAAGTACCACTTTAGCTGGCTCAGCTTGCTCCTCTTGACATGGAGGAGTGGTGGTTCTACTCTGAGCTCCTCCCGGATGTTCGAGCTGCTCACCCTGTCTCTAAGACTGAGCCCAGGTACCCTGTGAAGAAAACTAATTTTGGCCGCCCGTATTCGCGATCTTGTTCTTTCGGTCACTACCCAGGGCCCAGAGCCTCGCCTTCTGGCTTTTTCACCACAACGGACCAGTTTTGCATCTGCATCAATACAGTAAGTGTTTCCATTAATAAGTTTTGATTGTGCATTAGCTCTACCTCTGACTTACTTTGTGGTCGGCCATAATCTTTTTTGCTAATTTGAGGTCTAACCAATTTTATGTTTATGTAACTATTAAACAACAAGGCCATTCCAAGTGCTTTATGTAACATGTGAAAAGGTATTAGGACAAGATATAAAAGAAAAACACACATAACGGAGAAAAGAAGTCAATTAGGAGGATGTCAAAATTTAAAAAAAAAGCAGAGAAAGCAGTGAAGTGGAAAATATGAATGTTCATTCATTCATTCATTCATTTTCTACCGCTTATCTCGTTAGGGGTCGCGGATGTGTTTTTCTCAAATTTAGTGTTGTCATTTCCTGAAGTCGTTCACTCATTTAGTCATCCTCTCCCTGTTTACAGTGCATTACTATGAATAACAATGGAAAGTCATGGACAACTATCAAACATTTTGGAAGTTTATGTAATTTAACAAGAAGAGACAGATATAAAGCATGTTGATGTTGATAAAACATAGATCAGACTTTCGACATTACTTCCTGTGGGGTTAACGCCCGATTATGGGGCTGAACCCTATAATCCTTCAGTCGCATTAACCTTCAGAGCGGCTGTCGCACGCTGACTGAATGGAGATTTAGTGCAGATGGAGCTGCCCTCAGTATCAGGAGCTGGAGGGCTAAAAGTGCAGCTAATTAGGTTAATATGTGCACTCTGATTAGTGATTAGCTCATCAGTGGGTAAGACTGAAGAGTTTTGGATTTATTTGACTGGATTACTGTATTTGAACCAGGATGGAGTTGCCACTTGAACTTTAAGATGATGAAATTGAAAAAACCTTGCTCCGTCGTCTTTGTTCATTTCTAGTTATTATCACGTTAATAATGAGTAGTGTAATACCACCATGGAACCCCAGAGCCTGGCCAATGAACAGAATTCCCATATAAATGTTCTCTGGTGAGAGGTTTTGTTATTCATCAATATTTTAAATGGGGTACCGTGTAGAATTAATAAGAAAACACTAAAAGATGTTGACTGCTTTGCATTGGAAATAAGAAGAAAAAAAAAGACCCTGCTGAAAACCTGATCCCGACAATTTATTTATTTATTAATTCTTTTTTTTAAGGTGGACTTATTTGCACAGTGTGGAGGCTGTTTTTTTTTGGCAACAATTACATAAGATTTCTCAATACTTACTTACATAAAGTAAATGTTGAGAAATCTCAACGACCTTAAGGTAGCCGGTTAAAGAGCAACATTATCACTGGATACTGCCTTGCAGTGGAGTCAAAGGGTAAACACGGTGAGGAATGTTTTAGCTGAATTAGTTATTTCATGCCCGTAACTGTTGCTTAATTAAAGCATTTCACCACTGAACTGGTGCAATGGAGTCTGAGTGGACAACTAAAGAAAAAAAAAAAAGTTTCAAAAACTCTTTGGAGTGCCAAAGGAGTATTCTTGAGGATGTGCTGCCCTTAGAGTCATTCTTTGCTATACTTGCCTGCAAGTGCAGGGACCATCAGTATGCACCGGGGAGAAGTACACCGGGAAGGCAACGGGCTGTTGAGAAGCAGTGTGTGCTGGAGAAGGGTGTTTACTGATCAGTGGATTAGGGCGGTGGCAGGCAGAGAGATAGAGGAGACGACAGCAGCGGTGTCGGAGGATGATTAGACTGCCACTAAGCCAATTGGGGAAATGGGACCATGGCCAATAAGAGATGAAGAAAAGCAGACAGGGAGAGAGAAAGGAGGTGCAAGATGCACGGGACTACAGGGAGAAAGGCAGAGAGCCAGGCTAAGCAAGAGAAAAAGAGAACAGAATATCATTTGAGATTGAAGCAATGAACAAAAGAAAAAAAAGAGAGGCCAGGAGAGGTAGACGAGAGAGAGAGAGAATTGAGACGGTGGTGGAAGAGCACAGAGCTTCAATCTTTTGTTTTTCCACTTATTTTTCAGCCACTTTCCAGGTCACCTTTCCGACACACTCTCCTCTCTCCGACACACTGTCCTCTCATGCCAATACGTCCTCCAGAAACACAACCGTGGAAAATGGAGAGACTAACTGGTGGCCTGGTTTTATAAGGCACCCCAGCTCGCCTCAGCGTGCATGCTGAGTTCAGAAAGCCTCCACATCCCATCTGTTACTTTGTCAGCAAGGGGTCAACCGTAGAGACAGTTCGTCAGAGGGTGGACAGCTTTGGGTTGGTTTTGATGCAAAAATGTGAACACATTACGTAACCGTAGAAGACCTCCACTTTGTAGATTTGACAGTTTGTGTCACTTTAAAAGTAGTTTTTATATATTTTCCAACTTCTTTTCTTTTGCTCCAAACTTGAATGCACCTGTGAGAAGTGAAGGCACTTCTCACAGGTGCATTCAAGTTTGACAAATTAGGAATTCAGGGTCTGTTGCATTTTTAATCAAGATGCAGATGATGCAAGTACTTTACTCAAGTGTTGTCATTGTAAGTGTATTTATGCAGTAAAAGTAAAAAATAGTTTGAGTTTTAGCCTGCCTGGGGCATGGATTCTTAAATGTTTTGTCGGGATTAAAATAAGAGGTATCCTTCAATTGGAGCCTGTTGGCAGCTTAATCAATGTATTACAAAAACAAAGACATCTTGAATTCACAGCTGGTCTGCATGCCATTCCAATAGCATGACAGATTGTGTGCAAAGTCCCAGAAGAACCATTAACTGTCATTCATGTCCAAGTGGAACAAATTTGAAAACTAATTAAGCCACAACCCCATGACAAGAGTGTGAATAGAAATTTTGCCTTTGGGCGAATTGAGAATGGCTAACAATTTCCTAAGTCTTGTCCTGAATTTGTACGCTCCAAGCCGCAAAATCAATCACGGCAAATTGAATCCTACATGGACAGGTATAGATTGACCAAAACTGAATAAAGCAGACAGAGGCGGGCCAGCCAAGCCAAACTTTTTGGCGGCAAACTCCATCCTTTTGGAGTTCTTGCCAGGGAAATGGACAGCCGATGCTATTTTGAAAAGGTTAGGACAGTCTGCAAGCCAAACACTGAAAAGAAATACAAGTTCCAGGCAAACAAGTATCTCAGACACACACACACACATGGTATGTACAGAGGAATGCATCAGCATACAATGTACGATCATTCAAATTCTACTCCCATTACCTCTCAGTGCCTGTTTGGCATGTGTTAAGTACAAATAACAGCCTTGACGAGGCACATTTTTACGCTAATACGCACTGTGTGAATGAAGCTAATTATTAAAATATGTCTTTGTCCCCCCACATCTCGTCTAATGTCGCATCTAATGATGTCTTGAGGCATTTGATGGCGAAGCCCCCCCCCCCCAAAAAAAACATTTGTTTGTTGTAAAATTCAAACAGCAGGTGATGCCTGCACCTGTCACAGGTGGTAAATGTTAATTGTGACTGTAACATAAATGCATCCATTTTCAGGTAGCATCTGGCGTGCTTGTATTTTCTGTTCACCCTTTGGACGACAACAACCCACAAACAGTCATCACACGGCATTTTAACATGTTTACGACTGCATTGTTTCTAACAGTATCATTATTTCAGAGCGCAAAGTGAATTTGATGTTTACTAACTGGGATTGGACAGGCTCATTATCCCAAACTAATGCTTGATGAGCAATGTATGGACGCGGTTCCTTTTTGTTGTCTCACTTGCGTCAGACTGTCTGTCAGACGAGATTGCTGATTGGAGCCACATTTTCTTTCGTCAACATAAACATGCAGGAAAGGGTGAGGGAGGTGGGAATGGAGCCAAAGCACTAACGGGCGTTAAATAGCCTATTATCTGTGACCATCTGTGACCTGTGTGTCTGACGATAGAAGAAGAGATCCAATTTATGAGGTTTTAAGTGCTGCTTTGGGAGAAAGTGTTTGGCAGGTGTCTATCATGGCTTCATTTGTGATTATACTGTCTCAACATATTGGAATGGCTGAGCTGTGATCAAAAGAAGTGTATCGGATAAGGTCACCTGTTATTAAATAACTGCTATCCAACTTCCAGCAGAAAAGAATTATTGTGAAAGTTTAAAAAAGTGAAAGTAAGTTCAAAAGCCTTCCCTCCGCAGTGTACCTGTGCTGGAGGCTACACAATCAGCCATTCCGTGTCAAGTTCAATGTAGAAGAATGCTGCTGCTCAGCCAAGGTGAAGCCTGCAAGGAATACTTAAATACTGAAAAAAGATCATTTCCCTGTTTTTATTTCACCGTTTGTTTGCAGGCAGTGTTGAACAAAGAATGGCATTCTTCCACAGTGTGACAAATTAAACACACACCAACACTGCGGTTCAGTTCAGTTTGGTGCAGCGCACATGGGAACGGTAAGCCCACTACGCACGCACGTTTCCACTGGCACCTATACCATTACCTGGTGGGTCGGGTAGCGCGACATCATAGAAACGCAGTACAGCGTATCTTTCCAATAAAGTCAATGAATAAACTGCAACAACAAACAAAGTAAACAGTGGAGGATATCCAACATTTCCTGTTGTTTCTTGTTTCTTGTCTATCGCACAAAGTGGACAGGCTCTGTTTGAGACAAGGCTGAACGCTGCGAGGGGGAAAGACGGCCTGATCATCACGGGAGAAGTGACGATTCTATCACTTTGGAGGCATCGCAGCCAAGCCAGCCGACTTCAGTTGGTCTACTCCCCTCTTTATGATGTGGATAAGCTCTGGTTGATGCCCTAAGCAAAGGGTAACAAAACTGGCACGACACAAATTGCTTTTTAAGGGTACAAGCTTCATGGCACCAAACTGTACTGCTAGGTGATAATGGGGCTATAGAGACAAGTAACCACACTCACTCGCATTCATATCTAGAATCTAAAATTTGGTCATATGTTCAAGTTTTTAACTCACTTTCTTCATATTTAGCCAATTTTGCTTGCATTTCCCCCCCAAAAATAATCTAAAGTATGTTGAATGTGGAAAATGTAATTGTTGATACTTCTATAGATAACAACTAAGTTGAATATTAAATATTAAAACTAATTGTAAGTATACATGTTATATCTAAATCTAAATGTTGAATAGCTGAATATGAATGTCTTACCAAATGTAAAATATTTAGAAATTTGCATTCATTGATGGCATTCTGGGACATGAAAAGCAGCAAACTCATACAAATTATTATGTCCAGCATGGCATTAAGGGAGATGTGGGCAGTAGTGGAGTGTCTGCTACTTGGCTGTGATGCCTCCTGTGGAGAGTTTTTACATTTGGCACCCCATAACTCTACTAACAATTTAAAGTAAATAATTAACCTAATTCCATGTCTTTGTGGGAGGAAGCCACTCAGTCATGGAGAGAACATGCACACAGAAAGGCCCTGAATCCTGGAATCAAACCCAGGACCTTCTTAGTGTGAGGCAGCAATGCTCAGAGTAATGCGTCACACTACTTTTGCTTTACACTCTACTAAATACCTGCCAAAACACTACTTTTAGCCTGAAATTAAAGAAGGTAATGTTGTGTAAAGTGTAATGTTGTGTAATGTGTTAATTGTGTTACTAAAAATAGTTATTGATAATTGCATTAATCGAAATATCAGGTTTTTCAGCTCAATACAAATCATGTCCTGAGTGACATTGAGTTGTCTAATGAAGGCACAGTCTCGATAACCCGTAGAGGAGCTGGAAAATGTTGGTGGGAATTTTTGGAATATCCCTTTTGCCTGCTGCCAACTTGTTCCGATCCTGGATATGTGAAGATAATAGTTAATGGAAGGACAGTGTGATTCAGCAGGTCGATGTGATTCAGTATTGATGAATTATATATTTAAAAAAAAACAATTCACAATTTAGACAAATAACACATTACGTGATATAGTAGATGAAATATTAATACCAAAATTCTTTCAGAAATGCATGTTATTACTTTTTTTCTTCTGAAAAGTATATATTACCATAACAGGTTCCTTGTGTAACTCGTGATTCACAACACTGGGGTATTTGATGAAGCACTTAAGATAAAATCATTTGATTACGTTTTTATCGATGTTGTTATTGCTTTGGTGTAAAACTGATATTGTAGAAATTGCAGAACAATAAAAAAATGTGCTTGCACCAAATTTTTAAAGAGTTATGCGCCTTTTCCTTTGGTGCCTATACGGTAGAACTGCAAAGCAAATGGCTTTTGCATAAAAACACACCATCGATGCCAATGAAGTGAAGTGGTATAGAAGGGTTCAGTGACTACAGCTATCTCTTTTTCTCAGCAACATTACGACCGCTGTGGCTGCAGCTGCCATTCAGTGCTTTAAGCAATGTATCTCTCTCCAGCACATTTTTGATGTTCGTTGTGTACTGAAAATAATAAGCAGCCCACAATGGAGTTTAACTAGCACACGCTGCATAATCCACTGGAAATTCAATCTATGCCTTGGCGCTGTGCATTTAGAGGCTCCTCATAAGATACAGCATGAAATTCCGCATGATTAGTTTAATTACTCCTTCATGCTTGACACACAAACAGAGTTTAGTTTCTATAAAAAGACCTTGAAAACTTAACTTATTTTTGTGTAATGTGAAATATTTATGAGTGAATAAGCAAGAGTGAAAGTTTATTATTTCTCAAGCATTTAACACCGAACAAGAATGTGGAAAAAACCTGAAGGTGAACTTGTCAGCAGCATCATGCCCTGGTAGAAAAAAATGAAGCAGCAGTTCTGAGATCCTCCGCCAAGAGATTCTGGGTGTCATACACTTATTTTGCCTTTTTGCTCTTCTAATGTGTGTTTTTTATGCATTTCTAAGTCCTCTGCTGCTCTCGACAGGAGTACTGGCAGGCATTATGAACGAAATCTCAGACTGACCTAAAGTCCAGACGCCAGACTTTCTGCTTACAGTATTAGGTCCTTCGATCAACGTGAGTATCTGGAGCAATGACACGCTGAACCCGTCACAGGGTGACTCTAAACACAACACAGCACACACTTAAGCCAATAAAAACATACTGTGTCTGCGACTATGATTGCCTGCGATGTCGTGAATTGACTCTCCAGCCTCGAACACTGTTCCGATGAGTATTACTTTGCTGACCTAGTTAGAATGCCCATATTGTGTTTTTTATATCAAGCACATCATGACTGAAGCAAGCTGTCAATAACATGGAGGATTTATGGCTCTTTTTTTTTTGCAAACCACCAATATCAGTCTCAAAAAACAAATACTGACAGTTCATGTTTACCTGAGAAAAACCTCAGAACCAAATCCTGACTACTTGCAGGCTTTATGTTTTAGAAGCAATAGAATCAAAACTTACCATTCTGATGCATCAGTTTGCAGCTCCAATAAACTGAGAGACGGAACAACAAACGCAGTCGGTCCACTGGAAAGCAGAGGACACGCAGAGCATCCTGCTGCACGCCTCAGGTGGATAAAGTAGCACTACCTGTCTGGTGTGGGTGTCGGACCAGGCAGTGCCTCACTGTGCCCGACCCCTGCTGCCTCCAGTACAGCACATTTCTCTCAGTAAGAGATGCACAATTGTGGCCCAATGGACTGCTGATGACTGCGACCTTCTGCTCAACCCGATGAGGACACAGCAAGGGGGGAGGGGACGGTGTATCTGTGTGTTTGACTCTACTTTTGAAATGGCGAATGGCTGCATAAAGGAGAGAGAGGACATCCAACTCATAAAACCAAAATAGTGATGAGTGAGAGATGCAAGGGCGGGTAGGCGGGCCCCCGCCTCTGAAGAGGAATTAAGTCAGATGGAGGAAAGAACCCAGGGGAGGAGGGGAGCGACTGACTAAAGACAGACCGAAAGAAAAAGATGTTCTTTCCACCCATAAAAATTAAGCTGTCTGTGTCGCTGAGGTAATGTTCCATAACTCACATCCATCAGCTAACAAGTTTTGATGCCAATGCGACTCTCTCCTGCTACTGTTACGGTAAGAGCAGAGGAGTGCAGGTCTCGCAGGGGAATGGGGATGAAAGGAGCTCAGGTAGCCTTTTGAACCAGGGGAGAAAACCAAGAAACTGAGCCCACTCTCGAGTTCTTTGCGAGTGAGATGAAGCGGCCGCTGGCTAATTGAGACAAGGCTCGATGAGGAGTAATGTTTTTGAAAACAAATCTGCTGGCAAATTTAGCTCTGCAAAGACGAGAAAAAATGAGAGAGAGGGATGGAGGGAGGTCGGGGAGGAAGGTGCTGAGTCATGTGATATATTTGCCATTATGGACCCACATGCCCGAAAGCTCAGAACAGGCTGGGGAGTAAAGAGGAGCAGGCCAAGACGCTGAAGAGAAACTGGGGGAGCGAAAAAGGAGTCTCATCGTTATGAACATGCTGGGATGAAACGATGAGAGGGGAGATGTTGATTTGAAGGAGAGATGACAGGTACAGCGGCGAAGCTGCACTCTCAAACAGGGAGGATGATTAATGAGCTGGTAAAAAAAATAATCCATATGAGGAGAGAGTGGATGTGTAAGGCGTGGAGAACTCCGGGGTGCTACAGGGCTCATCGCTTCCTCTTTAACGCTCAGCAGTGCCAAAGCATGTGATAGCAACACGGCGGCGAAGGACTACACTTGACATCCACTCTTTCTGGCTTATGATGTCATTCATTGCGTGTTATTTTTTTCAACCGTTCTCTGACTGCGGCAACTTTGAACCGACAGGCCTGAGTAGAGTCAGAGAACGTCATCCATGAACTCGGGCTTGGCGGTAAGTAATGGAGCTGAAAGGAAACACAGCCTGGGAGGAAGGCAGAGAGAAAGGAGGGGGGTTTGAAGAGACTCGGATACAAGCCCCTCCCCATCCGCAGGGAAGTGCTGACTGGCAGAAAGTGACCGCCGAGGGAGGAAGGAGGTAGGAAGGCAGGGAGGGCGAAGGAAAGGGGGGAAATGGGAGGGTCAAAAACAGGATGGCAAAACTGGGGAAGGGGGTGGGAGCAGATTCAGCCCAAGTGGCAAAAAGATGGCATTTGTTCTCTGTAGCTTGTTCACTCTTTGGAGTTTCACAGCGCTGCGATGCCAGTGAGGCTAAAAACACAGAAGAGTGCAACGAATTCTGCCTCGCGTCCCCCGGAGTCAGTACTTTATAGATAAAAGTAAATCACAGACTAACTTTCCACAGTTGGGTATCGTAAACTGCATCACCCGTCTAAATCTTTAAAATCGTAAAAGACACGGTCCCAGATCAGATTTCATCATCTCACCGGTGTCTGAGACAACATGACGGACCATCACAGCCCCTCGCGGCTCCTTAATGCCAGGTTTTTTTCAATCTAAACATGCCAAGAAGTGAAAAAAGACTTTTCTTTATCGCATCATCTATCATACGCCTGTCGTTCGACTCTGAAAGCCCAAGTAAGAAAGGTTACATTTAGTGTGGACAAGAAGAACTGAGCAGTTAGAAACGTCTCCTTTACACACAAATCTCTCTGGGATCACTCATTTTAAAAGGTGAAATCGAAATAATATCGGAAAGAATTCTAATTCAAAGCTTTCAAAATCAAATATAGAGTGCTGATGTTATGTCAAGGACATTTATATGTATCTTGTGTTGCAGAAATATTTACTTAATACCAATGAATAATTCCACTTTATAGAGGAGAGATGATAGCATCCAGCTGCAGCAAAGTTGCTAAATATCCCAGCTTGCTTTGATTTTAATGTAAATACTCACACAATCTCAAAAGAGGAAAAGAAAATGAATATAAACCAGTACAGGATGTCAATTTAACTTTCTTAGATCATTTTAATTAACTTAACAGAAGCAAATTCACAAAATCCACAACTGCTCCTCTCCTGCATCACGTCCCTCCTGTCCCACCAAGTCAGATTCGACAACCACAGCCGATCCGATGAGGGAAAAACATAGACAGTACTTGAGACATATGAGAGTTGTTTCGGGCAATTCATGCTGCGCACAGTTTCAAGTTTCAAAATAAACCCTGAGGTGTCCTCCCGCCGGTTACCAGATCCAACAGGGGCTTGAAAGCTCTTGCTCCACAGAACCGTGAGTGGTTAGAAGCAGTCAGAGGTTACGGTTGGTAGGTGGCCAGTGGCCAGCAACTGAAGAGTTGCAGCGTTAAATGTCACAGCTGATCACTCAACATAGCTGCTAACGAACAACAGCTATGAACTCTTTTGCCTTCAGACACGATGAAAATGTGTCAAAGGAGAAGTCTGGTATTTTTATATCCAAGCT
>KV751322.1:7864703-7876008 GCA_001698575.1 Mola mola | reverse complement strand
TGAGCCTGTAGCTTGCTGCCAGCCGGCTGGCGGAAGTGCTCCCCGTGTGACAGATTACATTCTCTGTATAGGAGTACACCTGGCTGCCTGAAAAACAGACGGAAAGGAAAGTAGTGAAAGTCAAAAAGTGTGAGATTAGGAGATAAACAGACTGAGTCACTGATAGGAGGGGGGATGGTGTCTTGATTGCGTTTCGATCAGCCTTATATATTCGTCAGTAAACCACTGCAAATCGGCCACTAACGCCTAACCTTTTATTGATGGAAACGGTTGCTAATTCCCTCCAAACTCTGCAGGCATTAGTAATTGCCGCCGTGATTTCCGCTGCCTCTGATTTTTGCATTGTTATCATAATGTTTTGCTCCCTGAGTGCTGACTGGAGGGAGCCGTGAAGAGGGCGCAGCGTGCACGGCACGCGTGGAGCAACGTTTAAAGTCTTGTCAGCGGGGCAGCTGTTTGCAAATGATTTCACCTGAGCAGTCCAGATAAAGACGGGAATTCAAAGGGTCAACCAGCAGCAAAAACGCTGAAGATGAAGGTTGAAAACAGGCTTTGCTGCTATTCTGACAAACCCACAATGCAGCTACAGCTGAGCCTCGAAGAGCAGACCGATGTAGAGGAGCCAAACATCACCTCAGGAGATGGAAACAAAGCAGAGCTCGGACTGAATCTGGACTTGCATTTGTCAGCTGGGTAGAAACATGATACCCGATGCTAATGCTGATGTTGCTCAGTGTCTGCTGGTTGAACAACAAGGAGTTGTCACAAGTCTAGCTTGTGCAAAACTGTTGCATTTCCATTTGGTTTGCTTAGCTTTCGCGTAGCACTTTGTCAATAAGACCAAAGAGAGATGTGACACTTCCAAATCCCTGCTGTTGTTTTGCCTCTTTTTATCTACAACTTGGCCTGCGTTGCATTCACACCTAAAAAAAAAACCCCACCAAGGTTCACTTGGAAGTGAACAAAGTTCTGTTTTGTTTGGCCCACACTAGAGTTTGAACATCCCAAACATGCCATCTTTGCAGCACGTCCTGACCTTTAACATCTCCTTACCTGTGACCACAACCTGGTCCTGAATCACGATTTACAGAAAGCCACCTGATGACTTGTAATGTAACATTATTATATTATCATTGTATTACAGTTGGCCACTTAGCAGTTTAAAGGTCCAGGGTGAGAAAATTAGCGGCATCTAATGGTGAAGTAGTAGAATGCAATCAACAGAGCACTGCCTTGCTGATTCCTCCCTCTTATAGCAATATATGATATAAGGGGCTAGTAGTGAGTGGTCTAATGTGGATTATGTGATCACGCACTAACTTGACAACTTGACAATGACAATAAAGAGTAAAATATGTGTTTGCAAACTAAATTCTATGCACTGGACCTTTATGGTGGCAAAACTGCATAGTTATATGATTAAGAAAGGAGGTTCCCGTAAAAATGTCTAATGTTGCAACATCCCAGGGGAACAAAGAGGCCAGCTGTCGTTCAAGGAGAGGCGCTAACCGGAGGCTCAAATCCTGGTTCGGTCGAGCTGCATTTCGAATGGGTGAATATAATATCGTGTGGTGCACCCGGCATGACGAACAGGTGAGTTCTCTGTTCAAAATATTAACATGAAACACCAATATTAGACCAATTACAAGTCACGTTCCAGTGCAACCCCCGCGTCTATCAGAATTTGCCCTCAGCCGACATAACTTTCAAAGTTCATTGTGATAAACACCAGACAATACTCACATCCCACATCAGATCTGCATTAGCGACAAAGAGAATCACAACAGAGATTTCACGAGACAGCAGTGGACAACTGATTAGCGCAGATAATGAAAGAACGCCGAAGATGACAGATTGAAGAGAAGTGGTTCGTCTCACCCGCAGGGATTCCACCCACAGCTCTGCAAACATTAATTGGCAAGGCGACCTTGGGCTCGGTGAGGAAAACAGTTCTAGCCTGTTACTGTGATTCATAATTAATTTTTTTTTTGTTTGTCATCTTTGAATAAGACTTAGAAGATAATGAATGATTTGAGTTGTCTTGTCACGTAATCCTTTTGATCCATATTGGCTTGCTAAATCCATAACTGGTTCATAAACAGCGCCAGCATTCAGGGAGAGCCTAATGAAATTTGCTGCTCTTTTCGATTTAATAAGTGAATTTTTGTTTTGCCTCACCAAATGTCAGGACCTCAGTCATGTGGTTAGAACAGTTGAAAGCTATCTAAAAATAAATAACCTTTGCTGAGACATGGCAGAGGATGAAAAGGAGTCTAACAGGATCGATGCAGATGGCTTTTCAGTTCTAAGGCCTTATATAAAAAAAACATCTAGCTTTAAACATTTACCAACATAAAAAACAAATCTGAAAACAGCAAGGTATTTTTTTTTTTAAAGGCCTTAAAGCTGTGAGTGTTATTCAGCACTAACAGCACAATATTTAAGCATACAACTGTCCAATTCAAATAAAAACAGAGAAACTGGGGTTGCGGTTTTTATTCCCCAAAAACAGTAGTGGGAGTTTGTCGTAGCTGTAGCACGAATGGATGTCTCGCCCACCAGCTTTACAGACAGATTGGCAATTACAGAGCGTTGTTTACATTGCAAGACCAAACATTCACTTCTTTCGCCTTTGTTCTCCAGCAACCATCATCCTAACAACATACAAAATTCAGATCTAAGGCAGGGAAATGAAAAGAAGCGCCTTCGTCTTGTCATACAAGTGCAAAATAATTCTGTGAGCACTGGAGTTTACTTTTTATTTCTACAGTTGGGTCTTCAGATGAGCAAAGCAACATGGAATTTGTAAGGCTGCGGTACTCAAACTGTCAATTCTCACCTCTAATAAAGCACAATGCTGCCTTTGACTAGTCTGGCGCACAACTCAGGCGAACTGTGCTGTCAATACGCTGCACAGATGAGCCCATTAGTTCGCTGCTACTGTCAGCACCAGCCTGATAAGTATGTTGCCGACTGCCATTGGCCTTCAAAGCCTCGCGCCGACTTGTACTTTTCTTATCTGACAGATTTGACTCTTCCTTTGGAAAAAACTGCGTGCACGCTGTCCTCAAATGTCCGCTAGTTCCTGATGTATCAAAAACAGCCTGCCCCTGGTGCGGATCTCTCCAACAGTGCATCAGTGGGAAACAATTGTCCTATCAGGCAGCAAGAAGGGGTCTAATGAATAGATTGTTTGACTTGCCTGCAGACAGACAGAGACAGAGACAGCAGCAGTGAGACCAAAGACGGAGAAAGACAGTCATACCGAGGCACTGCTGCAGAATCACGACATGTTTTCATAATATGGCATGCAATGCAGAGCAGCACCAGGCAGCACAGTGTCAGTATTACAATTTCAAGCTTAATGGTTCTGTATTGTGATGCATTTCAAACTAACAGATTTGATTCAGGGAAGCATGTGACTTAAATAGCCTATCAGAAGCTAGAGTAGACTCAGTCAGGTAAACATGAGGGAAAACTGCACAGGCAGATTCAGTGAATTATTAGAACTGTATTGTGTAAATATGTAGCTAATTAATGGTGTACCTTTTACAAAATTAACTGAAATATAAATGAACTGAAAAGGAACATAAACTCTACTTTTGAATCTTACGGTATAAATGACTTCAAACTGATGATAAAGAGGAAAGCATGTGTCTCCTTTTAGTTTCTTACTACCGGATCGTATTGTATTTATTTATTATATCAAACTGAGGACCTCTGTGCCATGTTGTTGGCCATGTACTTACACCATGTGCTTATAATGGTAATGGCATATTGCCCGACTGTGTTATGTATATTGCATGTATACGTCTTATGTGTTTATCCTGCTTTTCTGCTCATACTGTCACACGTTTCACTCACTGGACAATAGAGTCCCCATCAGGACTACAAAGTAAATACCTACCTAAACAAGCCATTTTACTTTTCTTTGTTTGTATGTTTGTTTCAAGCTAAACATTGTGTCTAAACTCAACCAAAGTAATTTAATGTTGGTCTTGAGGTGCTCAGGCCTTTGAGCATCGACCAGAAATGCTAAAGGGAAGGCTTAGCATGTTGGCTGGAGACACCAAAATGGTACGCATGACATCAGCATGGGCTGAAAACACACAGAATATTGTATTATTGTATAATGTGGTTCAATCTAAAGTATTGCACAGTATAGAACTATACATATATTACTGTATGTTATTGTAGGTTTGTACTGTATTAATATTAAATCATATTACTGGAAATTACAGATGCTAGGCTATATACAGTATTATACTATGAGGAACATTTTGTGCAGTATAAACATTAAACATGGAAGGGGAAAGTCAGAGGACAGATAAGACTTCAGCTCGTGAACTTTGAAGTCAAGAAGAAATGTGTTTGTGCTGCAGCTCTCTGCTCTCTCGAGGCCCCCCTGCTGCGACTCATATCTCAACTGGAGATAGACTGTGGAAACACTCCACATGCTGCACTCTGTACATGCATCTGGTATGAAAAGCCTCCCTCCAACCCATGCCTAACTGGCTCTTATTGACTTTAGCAGCAGCAATAGATATGATGTGATTGTATAATGATGAAAGATTAGCTCCTCGTGCGAGAGAGGAGAGCGGCTTCACAGAAAGCCATCACACCAGACAAGCACTGTAAGCAATGTGATTATGTGGATAGTGATGTAATCTGAGTCCTATTAATATGTTTAATTGTAGCCATTTGCAACCGCCCTGTAGATAACCAGCTACCGATGATTGCTTGGCAATAGTGCAAAGTGTTATTTTCATAACGTGCTAAGCTAAAATCCTCCGCAGGCGCACGGCTATCATAACGCTCGTATATCTGTAATGACGTGTTAATTAAACATTTGTGACCGAATTTAAAATTCATTCAGGTTGAGGCAGAGGGGTGCTAAATGCGAGCCTCATCACCTCCCCTTTCATTGCCACCACCTCTTGGTTTTCCTCCTCAATTATACATTCCCTCAGTTGAATATTTACAACCTTGTTACTCTCCTGTCCCCGAGTCTCCCTGCACACCTAAACAGCCCAGTCCCTCCCCAACCTCTGCCATCACATAGCAGAGCTCAGCGTAGAAAAGCCCATCTTGACTTCCAGGGAGGCAGAAATCAATTCTTTGCCCCCCGCAAAACAATAGGATTCCTCCACAACAATAGGAATAGACGCTGACATCAGTATGACTTGGTGTGAATGAAAACAGAGGATTTAGTGAATGTGCAGGGGAGGAGGACACATCAGTGGAAAAAGTGTGTGAGATGACGGCAATTATGGAGCATTTATTATGGAGCACCAGAGTGCATCATTACAGTCATTTTTCTTTTACTCCCACCTTTCATATTGTTTTTGCCGTACAGAGGTGGCTTACGCACATGTTTGCATGATTGAGGGTCCTTGAGAGGGTCTAAAGAAAAACAATGACGCAACAAGAGGAAAGCATTCGCAGGGACAGGACAAGTTTTGCCCCACCAACTCTGTGGAATTACCCACTGCAAGGGTTTCTGAGCCACAGAAACCGGCTTTAACCATGCCAACTGTGGATATGTGTGTGTGTGTGTGTGTGTGTGTGTGTGTGTGCCATTAAATTATTGCCTTAAAATGGCAGTTGGACGATGTGTAAAAAGTATGCTTGGGGAGGCAACTGACAAATACACGGTTGTGCAAATTCATTTAATGTTTCGTCAGATGCTTTTTGAGTCTTGTCTCTACTCTTACTTTTGCAATCCTTTCAGAGCGGCTGCACAGCGTTGCTTAACTGTTTCCTGGATCACTGCAGCTTTTTTGGAGCTCACACAAATTTTCTGTCTCTGGATGTCAGTGAACTTGTTTATTATTACAGATCTGTTTATGAAAGCTCTTTGCCTCTAATTATTGTCTTGTCTGCCTGTTTGAGAGAAAAGGGGGAGTACAGCATCTTTGTTATCTTGCCTCTTCTGAGAATTGGGTGACAGAGGGAGAAAGAGAATAACAGACCGGATTTGTCACTGTGGCCTCCATGTTTCCTTTCTATGAGACATGTTTATTGGCTGGATTCCTTAAAGAAGCAATAGGACAGTAAAAGCAGTTACAAACTCACAAATTCACTGATTAAATGCATTGCTATAAACTTGAAGGCCTCCTCCCCTCCAACACCGTGTCAGTGGAAGCCAGAACTCTGAAGTTATGTCCCGTTCGACTAATTGCATTACAAAATAAAATATATAAAAAGTATGGAAACCTTATTTTAAATTTTTTCAAGGATAACTCCTAAAAAACAAGTTAATGATGTTTTTTTCTGTTATTAATAATACGCTGTATGCAGTGGACGTGTTTGGTTATACTGGTGTTTCCTGTTTGCCTTTGTCCTGTTTGTGTGTATAATGAATTAAAACTTATAATTAAAAAAAGATTACTAAAACTGAAAACATAATATTTGGAAACTTTAAATAATCCTTGTGTCTATGAAAAGCTGTAAATACAACTGACATATTTAAATTATTGTAAATTCTTCTTGTTATTACTATTATTTTATACCAGCATTATTTTTTTTTTGTTTGTTATGGAAGAACTCCAATATTTTTAAACCTAATCTCTTTATTTATTTATGTTTAGCTCAACAAAGCTTAAGTTAACTTCTATTTCAGACATTTCTACTTGACCCTTGCTGCTGCATTGTTTAGCCTCTTTAAGCTCAACAGCCAAACTCTGCTTCCAAAAGAGGATTTAGTTTATGAAATTTGGAGCCATAAACACGGGGAAATTGGGCGTAGGTTGAAAAATAAGAGTGTTCAGCATTAAATTCTCAGGAGAGGAAATTATATTTAATTCATTAGACTGGTGGTGATCTGGATCACCGTCTGGATCCAGGAATTTTTGAAAGGATTAATCACTATTGTGAGACGGATGAGAAATTCCGTGTTCGGCTGTGGCAGAGGTCTGCGTTCTGCAAACGCTCATGTGCACATCCAACAGATTTTTTCCATACCATTATTTCAACCGTAGTCTGAAAACTGTCTCATTTTAATGAAAGCCCATTTGTCCAACAGCCTGTTATCCCCAAAACAATCACTGAAAAACACAAAGTTTCTCTTGGTTTTTCCTGAAGGTTTTTCCCCGGAAAAAAATTAAACCAGTAAAACCAAGGCCATGAGGAAAAAAGACTTTATAAAGCTCAGTTGAGCTGAGGGAAACTGAGGAGTTGGTTAACTGTGTAACTCTTTCCACCTTACATGTTTTATCCACCGTTCACTTAACAATAATGATAATAGCAGGAAACATAAAAGTACACACAGAAATATGAAACTGTGTTATATCATCTACATATTTTTGACTCAGAAGTTTTGATGCATGTGAGATTTCTTTTAACTTGAATCAAAGAACACAATGTTCCAACTATGTGAACTGTTTAAAATAGATAAGAAATATCAGGGCAGAGCAACTGATCTGAGTAATAAAGCAGCGACAGAGAGAGAAACACTTCAGGAATCTTTGTCAAGGCTAAACTGGAGCTCCCACAGAGCTGATTAGAGCGATTAACAGGCAGCGCGATAAGAAGCTGCTTATTTCTCATGTTTTGACACAGCCAGAGCAGATGAGTCAGATCACCAGGATCTGTGATTCTGCACTTAGACACTTGCCTTGTCAGCCAGCGTAGCTATCAGCCAGTTATCCCCAGCTCATACATGTAATTGCAGAAGGTCACGGGAGTCAGCGTACTCAAAGTGGTGAACAAGTACATGGACACCGCATGAGGGGGGCATCTCAGCATGGAAACAAACAACCGACTTACTTTCCTTTGTCTTATGTAGACAGAGCCGGACGGGGAATACAGAGGATTTCAATCTTTTAGTTTCATTTCGCCTTGTTTTCATTTTCCGTTATGAATTTGGATTTATTCCGCACCAAAAACAACAAAATTACTTTTTGTATCAAGTGAGCAAGCGCCACAATCCCCCACCAAGACACCCCGGCTTGTATAGTGTTAGCGAGTGTGCCGTGGGCGTTCAGTCAATGTGTCAACACAGGGAACTCCATCAATCTCTAATGCATAGCCAATGAAGGGCTCGCCAACAACAGGCCTTTGTATCCCACCGGAAACAGATTGATCTCTTTGTATGCGCTGCACACGTTCGCCCCGCGCCCCCACGGCCCTCATTGCTTCTATTTGTTTAACATGATGGGATATGCTAATAAATATGGATAAAACTGGCACTAAAACTGGTGCTAACTCACTAACTGAACCTACAAAATAAAACTGCAACCCATTTAATTGAGTGCTCCCCCGGTAACAGAAATAGTGATGCGAGCTAATTCCATAAACAAGACCCTATATAATAAATATGACGGTTGTCTTTGTGGCGACGAGCTGCTTCGTATTGTGAGGACACAACAGCAAGTGCTCCTTTTAAAGCTGAGGGTGGGAATTAAGCATATGGCGTGTTTTTATTCTTATGATCTCGGAGACAGGATTCTATTTGAAATAGTAATTCTCACAGATGCAGCGGCAGAGGCCTGTGGCTCCTGGCGTCAGCTGCTGCAACACGCTGCTCATGGCTCTTTTGCCACAGGTTTACCACACAGACGTAAACGTGTGCAATGGTGTTCGGCAGACTCCTTCACAGGAGTGGAATGAGCGAGAGCCCGCTTTTTGTGTTTGTCTGCTCTCCCTGCAGCAACTAAATATTTTACACGAAACACCTTCAAGTTGGAAATCAGGACACTGCGAGGGGGATATTTCCTCAGTCAAGCTAGTAAACATCCTGAATGCCTGCAACGAGGCGGGACTCTGACGGAGCCGACAGAGTTCAGGTGTAAAAAACGTGCATGTCATAAAGATGCAGATAGAATACACTTTCATGCAAACACACATATAAGTGCACATGATCAAAGCGTGCACCCCAGTGAGACGCCTCGACTCAAGGGACATTCAGAATGAATTTGTCTAAGATATCTATGTTAAACGCTCATAAAACAGAGAACAAGCAGGCAAAACTGATCCCTGCTACGCTTTAAACTATGGAGGATGATCAGGGCCAAAAGTGAAGCGTTGAGTTCTGACTGTTTATTGTTGTTGTTGTTCTCAGAGTCGTTGTTTTCTATGAATTGACTGACTTTTCTTGCTGCAGTGATGACAGTAACACAGACAATGGTAAATAAAGGAAGCTGTGACATCATTAGGCACAATAGAATTTCAAGTTAGTCATAACGTTGTATGTAGAGACACTGCTGAGGTTGCATATTAAGTTAAACCGAGTTAGTTAAGGACCTTAAGTTAAAAACTAATTTTAATGTCAGTCATGTCATCATGAAAAAAGAAAATCTCAGTTTAACCTGTTAACATGCCCCCAAAGTGTTTTTTATGGAACATGACAGACATAATAACCAAAATAAGCTATCGACGTCACGGCAGAGGTTTCACCAGTGACCGTCCCCAAAAACTGACAGAAAACATAACCTGACAGCCCAGGTCATCTACTATATGTCAAACACTTAGGAAACCAATCCCGATGACGACGAGAACTCAAAATATGTAGTTTTAAGAAACACCAATGACTTTTCAAGGGTACCGTCTGTGGCTGGAGCAGGACTGTACGATTCTGTGAGATGTGAGGTGGGCACTATAGTTACCACGGTCACACGTCTCCACCAACAGTATGGCTCTCAGGAAGTAACGTGAGGCACTGAGCAGATGGACCAAAAAGATGCACACTGCTGTTATAGTACACATACCAAGTATGTAGTGCATAGCTTTTTTAAGTTTAAGTTGGAATTCTGAGAAAGAAAATCTGAATTGGGACTTGTGAACTGTTCTCATTTTGTAGCGTCACTTTCATTTGTGTGTCTTTGTAAGGACTCTCGCACAGATACACAGAGGAATCAGACAAGACTCGGCTTCAGCCCACAAGTGTGAGACACACAACCAATCATGCCGGGCACCCCTGCCACGTAACGGCTTTCTTTTTTAAATTGGAGGCCTCGCAACCGCTCGACCGCCAGTGGAATCTGTGTCATTCGCTTCCAAATGACTCGAATCACCCTGCTTTTAGTGATGGGACAGAGCGGCAGACTATCCAGGGATCTTCATTCGACACCGAAATAAAATCCAGGCCGCTGAACTAGCCGCAAAGCTTGTCATCGGAAAGATAGGCAAAATATGGGAAAATTAGAGACAGAATGAGGAGGGGAATTGATGGAAAAAAGGGGACGAGAGCTGTCAGGAGTCAGAGAAAGAGAAAAGAGGACAGAGAGAATTCTGGGGGCCGAGAGAGAAAAAGGGAAGTTTGACACTGAGCGTCATGTTCCACCGAACTGCAGCTTGACACTGAGGCCAGCATTATGTCGGAGCATGGAAGTCGAGCAGAATGGGCTCAGATTCCCTTAAGGCAAGCAGAAATGTACAGACAATGTGTGTGTGGGGAAAGAAAACGCATTGAAATACATGCATATGTTATGTTGCTGCAGCTGCATAACATATGAGGAATCCCACAGAGGAATCCGTGTTTTACGTGGGCTGTAATTCAGCTACTGTGAGGCAGGGGAAAGCAGCGAGATGCTCCACAAGTACAATTTTCAGACTTTCTGGACTGGAAATACTTTTGACAGTGAACAGCATTAAGGTGCTAATGTTCCTGGGTGCGTATCCGTGCATGCATCCGTCTATCAAAGACAAATGACTCATGCAGTCATTAGAATAGAAACACTCAACTCCAGCCCATAATAATTACAATAATAAAAAAAACAGACCTTCTGAGACGTGGTTAAAGTTAGAGCGTAGCTTGATAATACTCCTTTCATATGTAAGAGACCAACAATTGAATTTACAAGCATATCAAAAAGTGAAAATATGCTAAGCACGAGCAACAGGGCACAGCTCACTGCCTATTAAAGCATCTCGAGGGCTCAATTAGGCATGAATAGATTTTTAACATAATAATTAATTGAAATTGGTCTAAATTAACAGGCGTAGTCGCCATGAGGAGGAGGGCTCTGTTTGGCGGCTCATAACAAACGGCTGGGAAAAAACCCCCCCTAAAAACACAGCTGTGAAAAACGATGCCCAAAGTTCAAAGCAACTTCAGTCAGGATACGTTTCACTGCCTGATGAATAATTGAGCATCTGCCTGAACAGCCGTGAGTCTTAGTACTTTTTTGTGATGCCGTTTGCATGAATAAAACACGGTTTTTGCCTGCAGAGCTGTCTGCGGTGCAGGAATACGTCACTGTGTAGCAACATGGTATTATTCAAGGTTTCTTTCTCTCCGGCTACTCTTATTTTATCATTTATTTATTTATTTATTTATTTATTTATTTTGCTTTGGTGTTTGGTG
>KV751322.1:7812893-7863432 GCA_001698575.1 Mola mola | reverse complement strand
GCTGTTTGTACTTGCGAACGTAAGCAAACTTTAGATCCCCGTTACTGTCATTATTACTCCTTGTGGCTGCTGTTGAGGGAAAAATTACACCAGCCCTTTAGCTTTAATTAGCATGTTTTTAAAGCGAGTCCTTTGGTTTTGTTCTCGCTTTGCTGCTATGATCCAGAAATGACCTACTTTACTTACAGTGAGTTTAATAGGGGGAAAACATATCCGTGAAGGTCATTAAATCCAAATTATGTCCGTGACCCGTTGAGATTTAGAACTCTGTGAGTGTTTGGTGGAGAAATAAAAGGACAACACAAGCTTCTTCCCCAATATTTATAATGAAGAGAATTGAGCTCAAACTCGCAGTCGTCTCATTATTTGTGCATCGCAATGCAACGATCACACTGCAACCATTTAGCAAGAGTGTTGCCTGATATGGAAACAATCTAATTCTCCGTGTTTTTGGACATATGCACACATACGATATTAAAAAAACTTTATATTTGTATAAACTTTAAATTATAGGGTTACTGCATGTTTCGTGCTGCACTCATTATGAGACTCCCAAATTCTGAAAACTCTCAGTGTGTGAAGCCTCCACTCAGCTGGCTAAAGGTGTTTTATCACGGTAAGTGCTTGTTGTCAACCTGCGGAGGTTAAGTGTCGTTTAGAAATCATGTGCGTCAATGAATCTGCCTTTTGTTGGCCAATTGTATGCAACTACAGGCAGAAACACAGCGACGCAGTGCTGTCATCAGTCTTCGGCACAACCTCGGACCTTCTCCTGAGGCTTATACACTACAGTATTTATGCTTGAGTTTGGATATTTTAGAACTCTGACCATCCCCCTTGGTCAAAATGTAAACATTTCAAGCTCCTTTCTCTGCAAAGAAGTGAAAGACGTCATGATCCAGAGGGCTGTGACTGAGAGCTCATTAAAAGGTTCCGATGTCGTCACCGGCGGATTTACAGGAACCACGCCATGCACAGGCTTACAGCCTGTCACAGAGAGTAATGGCACAGCGGAATGCTAAGAGGAAACTCCTAATGGGCTACACTTCAATATTTAATGTCTCCTTTCTGATTTCTGCTGAGGGCAGGTATGGATGGGAGCTCCATATTTCACGGCACTATTATAAAGGCGAGCGGTGAAAACTGCTCCTCACTGCACTCATTTGCGTCCTAAAAAATTCTCACCGGAAGGAATGGAAGTTATTATTAGTACCCATAATTTTGTTGGCAGTCCGGTCCTTGTCGTCCGTGGGCCAGCCGCCTGACCGCGGCAAACAACGGGATTATTGAAGAGGAGACTGGCCGGCCTGGATCGTGGAAATCTTAAGTATTTCTCAATATCTAAGTGGGAAGAAGGCTGAGGGCACGCTTGTGCATCACATACTGACATGAAAGCATACACTATGTCAGCACTTCTCAGCTCCCAAGGCTGCGCCCCCATGACGGAGACGGGACTGGGAATACAAAATCTACTGAGACGTTTTTCCCATCGTTTTTCCCAGTTCGGTTGTCATCTTGCTGCTTTATCTTAAAACAAGTGCAGGAATCGGCTTCGTATTGTTTGGTGCCACATAAAGGAGGAGCAGGCAGCCCACAGAAACAGATTTCAACGTTTGGCTGAAGGAGACGTTTGATGGCAGTGAGGGGTGGAGGGTGGACTTGAGAACAATGATCTAGGATGGGGAAGGGATATCCTCTCAGTGCTGGGCGACCTTGGACCTGGGATATCCTACTTAAGATACAAGTCCATGCTGCCGTGCTCTGCCAAGGCCTCCTTCTGACAGCACAACATTATATTATGCAAAAACAGACATCTGGTACTTCAGTGTCATTTTTCAAGTGTAAGACCGGAAGTCAGTGGTGCCCAGTTCTGTCCCCGAAACTTCTCTCTGAAAGAAATCTGTAATTGTTTCAAAAGTGTCCTATCTACGTTCTGCCTTCAAAAGAAATACGTTTCCCGTTTTTCCCTTGAACCCATGAGCAGCGAGTGTTCTCACTTTTAATCTGGGGATGCAGCTTTGTAGCCAACCGAGACGTTTTGTTATGTACACTTGTAGTACAATTTCAGGTGCATCTATATTTTATCTGGAACATTTATTTTTCATTAGGAGAGAGTGCTGCATGACCCAGAGGCATTGTTGTTCTGGTTCAGTGGAGGTGTTTGGAGAAAACATCACACTGGACGCGTTCACCTGCATCTGGCTGGCAGAAGGTTTAGGCTGGGCAAACAGATAAATCTCCATATTCCGGTTGAGCTACCGGGCACTCCTCCCTTGTTGTGAGTTTAAAATTTAATCCTCTTTAGAGACGAGACATGGCCTGGAAAACAAAAAGCACAAGAACAGCAAGTTCACCCCCGTCACCATGTAATTTATTTTTATTTTGTTTTATGAGATAATACAGTTGTACCAGGGAGTCCTGTTTGAGATGGCAGCAGAAAAAAAACAACAACAAAAAAAAGCACAGTGGCAGATTCTGTAAAAGAAAATGTTATTTCGGAAAAAATTTAGCATCAGAAAAAATCAGGGGCTAAAAGAATCTGACCGGATCATATCAATTACTAAACGTATTAACATTGTCCTGTAAGAACTGCACCATTGGGAGGTGTTTGTTTCTTTCCCTCCATGTAGTGCTCCAACTTCCTGTTTATCTTTGTGTGTGTGGCCTATTCCCCAGGTAACATCGGGGGAAACTCTGCGACGTTGGATGAAACTTTCCTATTTGGCCGTTCTACGAAAGAGTTTTACCTGAGGTTTGTTGCTGGGCCAGTTTGCGGTGCATGGTTGACTCGAAGCTCTGCGGCTTCGGTTCTTCAGTTACCGTTTCAGTCACTTTTCAGTTCACTTAACACCAAATGAGTGCCGCAGTAGGCGGAAAAACGATGGGGACAGTGGTAATGAGGGATGGAGGCTGTCCAAGGACCTGCCTGTTTTGTTTATTTCCGCATAAAATCTTGTGTAGTAACGAACATATTCTCATAAGATTCCGACATTTTCTTGTAAATTTATGACTTTATTCTCAAAATGTTAAAAAAAAAATCTCCACTGTGGCCCTTAAACTTAAAATGTCGTAATATATATATATACTGTATATTACTTAATATTACTTGTCAGAAAAGATAATGGATCCACAGCTGCCATTTGATCAACTCTGGAAGCTGAAACAACCTCTCGCATGCTCTGTTATACTTTACTCAATTTCTTTTTCCAGTGTCCCTCTGGGGACTCCGAAGTGCTCTAATAATCCTAGAAGTCTGTAAATCTACTTCATGATGTTTTTTTTCCTTTTCTGTGAAGTCTATATGCTTTAATTTGAACATTCACTGATGTTCATACTGTTGTGATGCTGGAGCTGCTCCTCCATGTTGTATTATAAACTGGTTCTCAGCAAAAGCTCGTCTTGACAAAGTCAACCCTCTGATCCGCGACTGTCCCGTTTGCTGTAGCCGCAGACATGACGGCTTCTACACTTCGTCCAGCAATTACACTACAAGCACGACAGTGAGGCCACCCACTATCAATTAAAACGTGATTCATTTATCTCACTTTCTAAATAAGCACATACTGCTAAGGCTTTCTGCCCCAGTGAAGACGTCCCAGAAACATGAAACCTTAATTTGGCCAGAGACACAGCAACAAAAAGTCTGGTCAGGTGTAATATTTTTAGGTTTATTTCATTCCTGAAGCAAATTTGCTAATCACAGTAAGGCACGATAATTATTAAATGAAAGACAAAATATAAAACACCTGAGAAGTGCTCAAAGGTTTGAGCCTTCTCTTAAGGTCCCTGAAATGACCGAACTGAAATGTACCACTATGATCTCAAAATTCAGAATTTTGTCCCTAAATATATACCTCCACTCTCCCTTCACCCTGACGAATTCACCGCATCTGAGTCGCTCCTCCCCCATCTCTCCACCTGCATGTCATTCCCTCGTCAGGTCAGCTTGTATTTCAGTCCAGACTCGAGTCAAATCGTATGTTTTTTCTGCCTGTCTCTGTGTTAAAATCTCACAATGTTGAACTGAAACTCGTCTTGCTATATATTCATACAATGAAGGAAATGTCCAGTGTTTTTTCAACCACAGCCCTATTTCCTGATCTTTGGGTGTCTAAAATTCTACAAAATAGATCTTTTATTTGTTCAGTTGCTAGGACCTTATAACAACACAGTGCAAGTTGAAACATAGAAAATCATTATTATTTTTTTTTTTCACTACTAAGGTGTAAAAAAATATGCCGTCAAAATGACAGGGGTTGTTTTACTTGTGAGGATTTGGCAGAGGAGCTGGGGGTTGGATGAACCGAGGAAAGTGTGCAGCACTTCCCTCAGCAGCGCTGATCATGCGTTAAAAGCCGCTTAGCTAAGCTGTTTAGAGTGATGATTCCTATCATGACTGAGAATCAGAGTTCAAGATCAGATCCCAGTATTTAGGAACCATCAAACTGCCCTGCAAGGTTTAACTGCAAAGAGCAGATGAAGAGAGCATGGACATTAGGTCTGTGTGTCTGTGTGTGTGTGTGTTTGCGTGTTTGTGTGTGCGCTTCCTCTAGTGTGCAGTTTCTTTCTGAAATTAGCCTCTTTGATTAGAAAAAATAATACAATACTCTGACAAATTGAGTGCTGGCATGACTATTAAACTTTATTACGGAACATCATTAAAGTTAACTAGCTGCAGCATCTTCAGACGTTTGCTTTCAACAAAAAAAAAAATGACAGTTTAATAAAACAGTTTGAGTATTTAAAATGACACATAATGAATTTTACCTCACAGTTATCTTAACATTTTCAGGACTTCTCTGTCAGTAATGTATCGGTGGGGTAAAACCAATTTCATTTGTTCAAATTAAAATCTAATATCGTTCAGGCAAAGTAACAGAATTGTCAATAGTATTCAAATGCAAATGCATTTTAAAGGAGTAATTTGCGAAGTGTGTAACGTTATTCTGACACTTTACATCAGCGACCACTTTAATTATTTAACGATGCGAAACAAGAAATTTCAGGTAACACCTGGCTAACTCTAGCCATAATTTGTAGCCCTGGTGCTGAGCTTAACAGCTGCAGGCTGTATCATCACACTATGGCAGAGTACACACCATAAGACAGTTGGGCCCATTTGGGGCCTGGGTCCTCCCTTATTACCAAAGTCAGCAAAGGCCCCAGTATGTGATGGCTTGAAAGATTATTTCGGTGTGAGGTGTTTTCAGAGGGATTTTATCCTGCCTGACCTGCTCAGAAAAGAATTATAACTAAACCTGTGTGATATTTACGATCAGAAATCCTGCGGTGTCGGAAGGAACACAAGGACAGCTGAGCATGCACTCGGATTGTCACGTGGAACGATAGCCAATCGGGACGTGAGCTTACTGAAGAGGGAAGAACAACAAGTAGCCATGGACGTCAGAAATGGAGAAACGTCATAAAATCGGCTTGCCGATAGATCCATGTGTGTGCTTGTGTGTATATTAGAGAGATGTGTGCATGTGTGCGTGTGTGTGCGTGTGTGTGTGTGTGTGTGTGTGTGTGTGTGGGTGGGTGTGTGTGCTATCTTGTTCATCCCACTGCAGACACTGTAAAACACATACTGCAAGAACAAAAATCTGTCATTATTTATCCCTTCACAGGAAAATTGACATATTTCCAAAAATGTGAAAATGTTCCTTTAACATGCAGCATGCACAGTTCACGGACTACGTCATGTATTTTATGGATTCCAGCTGGATGTGTAATATGAGTGAATCTTTCTGAAAGTTGCAGCTGCACTGTGGAGTTCAGAAATCAGCCCTTCCTCTGGATGAATTCCTGGAAGCTCAGACTGACAAAGACAGGAAGGGGAAGAGCGACGGAGAACGGGAACGAAGAAGAAAACGGGGATTGAGAGGTTAAATGAGACAAAGAGAGTGATGAAACTCTATTGTAGGGAGGATGTGCAGATAAAAGGATGGTTGGACAAAGTCTGTGTGTCAGAAGATGAGAAGGAGAGAGAGAAAAGGGATGAGGAGGTGAATACGAGTGGAGTAGCGGAGAAGATAGATGAGGTCAGGGTGAAAAAGAGGAATTGTAGAGGAAAAGTCAGTGGGGACTGTAAACAATAAACAAGGATTTAAAGATGAAGAGGGCAGAGAGAGCAGAAAGAAATGACAAGGGTTATGAAGAGAAAGCTGCAGGGAGCAGAGCAGGTCACGATGAACCTGATGCTTTCACGCTTTGCAGCCAATCGGAAGATTTGTTATAGTGTTCCAGGGTGATTGAGTTCACCCCGCCAGACCTGAAACTCAACCTGCCTCCTTCTTTCTCTTGGCACGGCGGGGAAGCTCATTTCTGATCCGGAGTTTGTATTTTGTTCCCCCCCTGATGAACTGAAACAGAAGAATCCGTGCAGTACGAGAGTGCAATATATTTATATTCGCTCAACAAGTTTTAACAACGAGAAGGGAGATTGATGCTTGCCTGCTGCTTCGTCTTTTTTCTTGCCAAGATTTTTGTAGGTAAAAGGCTTCTGTGCCAGTTCTCGTTTCCCTGATGGAATTGCAAAGGTCGCAGTCACACACAAGCAAGTGCACTTTGAATGCATGCACAAAGACACCCATACACAAGTGCATCCAGACACACGCCCATGGGGACATGACTTTTCTGAGTTCAGGTAAGAATTACTGTGCGGCCCAGTTGCACCTAATGCTGGACACCTTATACGCTTACTACGTCAAAAATGTCAAAATCCATTGCTGTACTGTCTAAATCTAGAGATCTTCAAAATAAGGATTCTTTATACACATTATATTGTTCACTATTAAACCCCATATGTGATTTATTGTATAGAGTTATGAAAAAATACATATAAAACAAACAAAAAATTCATTTATTTTCTAGTCCAAAAGAAAGCTGTTCGAATAATGACCAAGGGAACAAACTACTCCAACATTCATACAACCAAAACACCTTAACATTTACAGATACAGATAATAGGTTTAACTACTCTTCAAATTATGTAGAAAGCTAAAAATGGACAGCTACCACAGAGTATCAAAGATTGTTTAAATGAAAAAGTTAGTACTGTTACCTATTTATTTCAAACACAAAAGATTAGAACAAATGTGTGAATTTAAAAACATTCACTACAATAAACAAGTTTATTTATTAAATTATTTTAAAATGTAATTAAAATACAATATAAAACTATAAAGCTAATATAAAACTGTGTACAGTATATAACATAGAAAGTAATGTTTTCTCTTCCATTCTTTTGTTCTGTTTTAAGGATTTATAATTGGCATGTCCTTATCATAAAGGGAAGAGGAGTAGATACATTATGGGTATATTAAGCATATATTGGTTATAGTATGAGGTTTTTGTCTTCTGCCTGTTGAATTTACCTTGTTTGCCAAAAAAAATGACTGAAATAAACTTCAACTTAAACCCTAAATTGACTGCGTGTGTATATGTTGTATATAGTAGCAGCTGCAGTAAACTCTCTATAATAAGCAGCTGTGTGGTGCAACATGTTTTAATTTAGCGTTGCATAAATCTCCTGATGAGCCGTGCAATGTCTAATTCAGATTTCAGCCCTACTTGATATGCATACTGCTCAGGAATGTTTAATCTCGATGCAGCAGCTGCATTCTGGTCAAAAAATAAACAGCAAAGCTTTGTTCCTCCAGGATGTTGTTCTTGTTGACACTGACATAATCCAACAGTAATCTGTATCTTTAAACTAATCATCAGCTAACCAGCCTGTAAGCACAGGAGATTTGTCTTAGTACGGTAACACTCTGTGTTTCTTGGCATAAAAATGAGAAATTATCTGTTTTACGCACAAAAGAAGAATTTCCGAAAAACTCATTAGAGATTTGTGAATGATGATCGTGCCTGCAACACATTCATCACAAGCTCTCATTTTCAGGGTTCATTCATGCCATTTAACAGGCCCCAACAAACCCAGAAGGAAAATTGTGTTTTCAATGGAAAGGCTCTTCTGCTGTTATTCAACCATGTCAATGACTTTCCCCCTCAACCTGAGTAAGCACCAATTATGCAGCCATTTTCAGCACACTCTGATAATTGTAGTCCTGTCCACAGAGAGAGAGTCCATTTGCGCATGGTCAGGGTGCCAAAGGATGGAATGTAAAATGTAATGTATTCCTGTGAGACAGAAGCCATGCTGGAGGCATGTGATGAGAAAATGATGACTTTGTCATCACTTTAGCAGACTTATCCTATTCTTTAGCTTTGGCATATTCACTCATACTTACAGTATTATGGTTTACCAGCGGTAGGCTACAGTTTAGTGGATAAAGATGCAAATTTTCTGTCTGAGACGGGTAGCTTTGGCCTCAATCTTTAAGAAGATTTTCCCAGGAATACTGTCACAAAATGAGCTGACTGGAAACTGCTGGAAAAAGCAGCAGAATGCTATTGTATCACTTATAGGCACAGGCAGAGTTCTCTACTGGACTATGTGGGTACTGCTCTCCAATCACGATCATGTGAAAATTGCGTGAAGGTAACTGGCCAATCAGGATGATGCTTCTCCAATATGTTAAACTTTCATCAACCATCCAGCCACCACGACAGCGACTGATGTGGGAGTGACATTATCCACCTGTGTCGATAGAACTCTGTTCCATCCCTTTTCAGGACTCTAAGGTAAGAGTGAGGCATGAGAGCTCCCCAAAAGGGAAAGCGAAGCATCTTGATCGCCCCCTGGCGGCTGGTGCTAGTTTTGGTTAATTTTAGGTGGGTAACATGCTGGTGAATGTCCAAGTGTTTAATGTCCTGATCAGCTTGGCATTAATCAAATATTTGAGGCAATAAAAATGGGGTTAAAACGACGAGCTCTCCATGCGATTGGCCGCACAGGTGTATGGGTGAGAACTAGTACTGTGATTCCGCTTCCCGGGTGTAACTGTGCGGATGCTGGCACAAGATGGCAGCGCTCGTAATGCAGGATATTTCAGCTTTGTTTTGTTTACAATAGGAAGGAGGAAGTGGTGGCACGTCATCCATCTTTATTTACAGTATGTCAGTGGGTCCACCACAGTGAACCTGGCCAGCCACGGGGAACCATCTACTGATCCTAGTCAAATCTGAGGAGGGAACCCTCCAGGTGTCAACAAACAGCTGATGTATCGTGGCTCACATTCCTTGACTTATGTAGGGTCACATATAGTCTTTCAAATGTGACACTGCTAATGTAAGCCCGTTTACAGCTTTCCTATTTCCCATCCAGGTTTTTAAAGAGTGACACAGTGTCCGACAGGCTCCCGCCAGCAATTTGGCATCAGCTAGGAGCAATAAGTAAGAGAAGCGTGGCTAATGTTTTATTAGCCTTGTTATTCTGTTTTTGTAATTTTAAAAAGGGTTTATGTTTGCTTTCCGTCACCTTGTGTGCAATCACACGGAAATGCCTGTTCATGTTCGAATGACCGAGAGTAGGAACTGCCTTTCCCCTCCGTGCACCGCTAATGACGAGAAAATAAACACAGGAAATGGCCAGACCCAGCTCCCTGCAATCAGGTCAGCATCACACACGCACAAACTGCTGACTGCATCATGTACCGTGAAAGCTGCAGCTGTTAAGTGGTTACAGGGAAGAGATTGAGGAGACTTTAAATTTTGTGGTGTTGTCCAAAGCCTACAGGCTGGGGAGCGGTTAGCAGCAGCAGCATGTGCAAAGCTGGAAGTAATAGGAAAAGGTGGAGTTAATTCAGAATAATAAACTTCAAATCATGAACTTTGTGCGAAAATCACCGACATCCATCAGCGTCCACACACACAAAATTGCGTACAAAAATAAGCTCCAAATACTCCCAAAGTGATATTTTATACAAATAATATTCACAAATAAACCAACATCAAAGTTCAAGATTTTTAAAAGATACATGACTTATTAAAAATTAAGTCAGCTCGTCTGCATTATGAAGGCTTTGCGGGCGTGGCTTGATCAGATTTGATTAATGGCGTTCTTTCAACATGAGTGAACTACCCCAAAACTGTCATCACGTTTTGATCCAAATGTTGAAAGCAGTGCCCCGATTGACCAATGGTGTCCGGAGAGCTCCGTCAGGGGCAGGAAGGAGAAACATTCGATTTATTCAATATCTTTTAGAGTTATTTAGTCCAAACCAAATGTGTGTTTCCCTGTAGGTATCTATTCCAACTTAGAAGACACTTACAATGACATTTCAGCATTTCTAGTGACTTTCGAGCTAATTGGTCCAAGTCGGAGTCATTTTCCAAAAGAAGATGTATTTGAGGTATGTAAGTAAACTTCCTAATATTCAGGAAATAATGCTTAGAATGAAAAACACGGGAATTCTCCCTTAATGGATAATTTGGCAGATAGCAAAATAATCAGCAAAGTAACTGGTAACTTATCACCTTTATTTCAACTATAATGTATCATATTTTCCCTTGGAGCTACTAAACTCTTTGTTGATTTTAATTATCTATATAATTTCTAAAGTACCTCAACAAAAATATAAACACAGACACATGTCTGTGTTCCCGTTTTCCATGAACTGAAGTAAAAGATGTAACATTTCCTATATGCAAAATAAACGGCCTATTTCTCCCAAATTTGGTTCACAAATTTAAGAGGTGAGACATAAAGATGCTCATTAAAGAGTGTGATTATTGCACAGGTGTGCCCTGGACCAGTCACAATAAAAAGCCACTGTAATGTGCAGTTTATCTTGAAGAAACGCCACTGAACTAAAGCTTGACAGAGGGTATTTTTAAAGGTGGCCATCTGCCTCACGAAGTGCGACACGTCACCTTCGCATTTTGTCTTTCATCGTTCACGGAGAGAAGAAGAGCCAAGGCAAAAGTGTTGCACAACTCAGAAAGCCCCAGTAAAAGTTATGGTAGGGAGGAACAAGAAGAAGAAGTAGAAGCAGAACTCTGTGAAGCTGCTTCTGAGGGGATCAGAGTCAGCTTACAGCTCTGGAAACAGAAACATGCCAGCACACAGCTCTCCCGCCCACTCAGAGTAAGGAGCTTCTCGGGGCCTAGCCGAGGATGATGATCGTCATTCTTGACACAACCACACCGGGATCACTGCGGCGTAGGCCAGTGTCAACGACTTCAACACTAAATGCACACTGCTGCGGCCTTATTGGCGCTTACCTCCGCTGCACCGTGGTGAGGCTGGAGGCCGAGGAGAGCGTGAGATCGAGAGCGAGAGACAGCTGGCGCCAGGTGCCGCCCCTACCGGCCCCTTCATCTCTAAAACCCCGTGTTTAGACTGGCACAGACACCCGGACCATGACTGAGCCTATTTCTCACCAACCTGCCTGCACAATTACACACAGCAGGACTGCCAGAGCTGAACAGTGGGGCCGAGGCCGCAGTCTGATAAGCTGTGATAGCCTTTAGTCATGTCTAAGGACAAATGGCCATGTTAAAAGCAATGGGGGGGTGGGGGGATAGGCGTGGATAAAGGGGAAAGATGAGCGGGAGATTGATCAGAGAGAGAGAGAGAGAGAGGGGGCCTACAGGGAGCTGGGAGGAGATGGAGACTGAGCGATAGAGTTTGCACAAAGGGGAAATAAAGGCAGCTTGATCTGTGTGTGAGAGAGAGAGAGAGAGAGAGAGACAGCCTGCCAGTTTAATTGATGCTGCGACAGCCCGACCATTTGTTTGAATTCTGTTGTTCAGTGACGCTCCATCGCCGGCCAACACTCAACAATGTCACCTCTCATGTCGGACACGTTGTTACTTGTTCCTTTTTTTTTTTGTCAGGGGAGAGACGGGAGGGTGAGTTTTTGACCAGACAGTATCTGCATCCGTCTTTACTCCGGGGTGCTCGGGATAAACAGCTCTGTGATTGCGTGGGGGAATGGTTGAGATGCCGTCGCAGTTCTTTCGTGTGTTACAACGCTTCTGTCTCATGTGTGTGTGCGTTTGTGTCCTTTGTGCTACATCCTGCTGGATTGATTGCTTCCTCATCCTTTTCCTGCTCCGTCTTATTTTTACCTTTTTAAAGCAAGACTGGAAAAACACACACACAAACCCCAAGATACCTACATTTCACCTTGATACACTGACATGGACCTTTCCTACCAAACACTAACAAACCACAACCTTTCTTTAGACACATACCTCTGTAGGCATACGGCAAGAGTGTGTGTGTGTGAGCAAGATGAGTCAGAGGACCACACAGGGGCAGCAGGGTGGTATTGGTAGCGGGCGGGGGGGGGCGTTGCTGTAACCGTATTATTCCAACCAACCCATTGTGGTCTTTCCTCAATGACAGATCTGCTTTAGTTACACATACGCAGAAACACACGCAGGCTGTGGAAAAAGCCAGGCCAGCTATCGAGGGAGAAAGCCTCCGACTGCCTCTGCCTGTTTTATTAATGGAGCGCCCCCAGCTCCATAATAGCGACTGTGCCGACGGATCAGTCCATCTAAACACAAATACGAGTGTGCAATGCAGGGATTGATTCAGTGCCTTGGGAGGAGGGGCACACTTGTAAACATATTGATTTGAAAAGCTGAGTGACAGTCGTGGTGGCGATTGCGGGTGCGCAGGGAAGGAAAGGAGCTCTGCTCCCCAGTTTGGCAGCTGTGCCCAGACCGGGGCTGACCTTATCCGCCAACACACAGCTCTTCACTCCATTGCGTGGCTCTGCTCAGCTGTGAAATATAGATATTCCCCCTCTTCATTGGTTTCTTCCTCATGCTGTGATATCAAATGTGACACAATGACACTTAAAATAGTAAAATATACTGCTGCTGTTAGCCTCTATTATTGGAGCGCACGCACTAGTGTAGGCGGGTATGTGCAGACGTGCACACATCAATATGTTAGAAATAGAAAAGAATTTGGGAAAAGTTGTTTTTTTGCTTTGTTGATTAGATGCAAGTTTTACAGGAATATTTTGGCCCCTGATCCAGTCACCCTTATGTTATGACATGACATCCTGTTAGTGCCTGGAAACCCTGAGAGCAGGGTTTCCTGGACCAACACACCAGGTGGTTTATAGCTTAATTATATGTATTAAGGATAAAGGGCAAACTCACAAGTCAAATAGCAGGCAGAAGTCAAAGCCAGGGATCAGTCCAACGATCAAACAAATCCAAAAAGAAAAGGGAAAATCCAAAGCCCAGATACCCAGAAAACAAACAAAGCGGGCGTTTGGTGGGGGACACAAGGAACTGGACATAAGACTAAAATACAAACGCTGGAGACACAGGTCACATGAGACGTAATGCTTGGAAAAGATTAAAAAATATGATCCAAACTGGAAACTCTAAACCATCGAGAAATAACACAAAATTATTCAAAGTACAAAAACTCAATTCATCCAAATCAACAGGAAGAAGATTAGAAACTCCAACAAGAAACTCAATTATCAAAACGAATACCATGACAGGCCATGCTGATGGTCAGTAGTGGTAAGTTTCTGGAGCTTTGCAGCATTCTGACAACTGAAACAGACATATTTTGGCTCGAACAACTCATCCAGTGCAACCTAAGAGATCCCAAATTGATTTGAAATGTTACTTACAAGTGTCTGCCATTGCTGTTTATGACAATGGCAACAACTTCTTCGACAGTTAGTTTGCACTTCCAGCTGTGGCGCTTCACTTCACGTCACCTCGTTATGCACGTCTGTCATTCAGCTGTTTTTATTGTATCTGCCTCATGTCTCCTGCAGCGTTCGGCCCTCATTCAGGGAAAATAGTTCAATTTCCCCGACACACTTCAGAGCATGAACAAAGCTGCGTTTTTCATCATGTGCTTTATTACGAAAGAATGAATATTTTTAGTTCCGGCTTTTTGTTGATAAAAACTGGAATCAGAATCAATCAAACGGAAAAGAAAACACAGGCCTAATAATAAATGTGATCAGCAGCCACCTTGGCACTCATCCTGCATTAGCGGCACTCCCAGGGGACAATAAGCTGTGATACGTTTCCCTCCAAACACTGGGGCCACAAATGATCAAATGCACTCCGGAAGATCAAAAGCTCCTCAGGAACGAAACAAAAACCAGGAGAGGACGCGGGAGGCTCATCAAAAGTTGGCCTTCATTAAGAGCAAATTAGGAACTTTCACTGTGCAGAGAAAATGTGGAGGGTTAGAAGGAAGGGAAGAGAAAAAATAATGTGTATGTGTGTGCATTAGGGTGGGGGGAGATTCATAGAAGCTCAAAATGGCTTTTTAATCACATCATTAAAAGGACTTTGAATTATGAATTTGTCACAATGGATGTCTTTAGGCGTGGGAGCAAAATGAGAGGGATATATTTTTGCCTTTTTTGGGGTGGGGCAATGATGGCAAGGAGGTCCAATGCTTTACAAATGCTGTGTGTGTCTTTTGTGAATATGTGATGACGCATTATAAAGCCAATCACGGATGGCAAATTAACCTTCTATTTATGAACAAAAGCCAAAGAATTAAACCAGCAAACTGTGCATCATGAAAATTGATGTTTTTACTGAATGCCAGCCTTGATCGTTACTGTGTTCATCCTCGTGTTGAATTGATGTTGCAGTAAGAGCAAAATCGATCACGCTGTATGTCCAACGTAAGCTGCACACATTAGCATGAATAAGTATGTACTGTAGCTCAGTACCTACAGCAGCAACCCAGCATTTAGTTCCAGATCAGGGAGAACTCAATGAGCTGAGTACTTTTTGTGTGGCTGCAGGTGAAGTAATAAAAGAAAGTGTTGAATGCCACTTAAACTGTCATCCAATGAAATGAGAGCAACTCAGCAGACTGCCCATGGCAATTTAGCTATTGGGCTCATTGTTCTGTTTTGTTTCTTGGTCTTGTCTTTCCTCGTCTTCGCTGACCAAAGATTCAAAAATGTAATTTAATGCAATGTTATGTTATGAATTGTAACACAAGGTGAGCTGTGTGAGTGTTTCCTTTCTCTCCAGGCACCTTTTAAAATGTACAACCAGCTTGTGAAAGGTAATATGCCATTCTAAGGCAGTCCTTGTTTTTGTTAGCTCTCCAATCATCTCCTTTTCACTGAATTTGGAAGCCGTTTCTCTGGTTTTTCTTTCCATCTCCCTATCAGCTCCACCTCTTCTGTTATCGTTCTTTCTCCTGCAATTTCCATTTCTGCATTGCGCTCACTGAAAATTGTGTTTGTGTGATCAACACAACATTGAGGAATTGCAGAGGGAATCAAGCCATTAGGTTCAAAGCAGGGTAAATATGATACCAGCCAAGTCTTATCAAAAAGTTTTTTTTTTGTTGTTGTCTTTTTCTTTGTCACTTAGTACCGTCTGCATTAATTTTGCACATTGAAAAGAAACTGCATAAAATGACATAGTAGGAGAAAACTCCAGCTGTGGATGAAGTTGGGGTGGTGGATGAGTGAAGCAGTGCATCTTGACCCATGAGACCATGTTTCTCGTGTAAACAAAAGTTTAGATTGACCTCTGTGAATTCACGTGTGTAAGTCACATTTACATTTACTTACATTTAATTTGAGTAGAGTAAGTGTCACATGTAGAACTCATGTGACTAAGACAAAATGATCACATGATCAAAGTCACCTGTCGTTGCTGTTCCCTTGATTTCTACACATGCAGATGCCTTCCTGTAAATGACATACAGCATGCATGAAGAGCTGCTCCAGCATTGATCAAAGCCTCAAAATCTAATATCTGTTTCGTAAAATTAGATATTTCAATTTGTCATGTTGTTGTCAGTGTTGTTATCATGAAAAAAAAAATCCTTGTTGCCTTAAAATCCCTTGGATGAATTCTCTACACCATTGCCTCATTGTTGGGATCAATGATTGTGCTACTTTAGCCCCGCCCCCTTTGCAGGGGGGAGCGAAATGGAGCTTACACGCTCTGCCAGTTTCTGACTTTTAAACTAGTCTACTATACGCTGCTCGGCTCTAACATTGGAGTAATGCAGCCATACATGTTTAAACCCTGACACAGATTCCCAGGAAGAAGAGGAGAAGCTTCTCATACATGGTCACCTACAAGCTGGCAAATGATAAGTTTAGTTTCTACATCAATAAGCCCCACGCCTGCAAGTCATCAGGATAGGTTTTTTTTTTGGTCTTCCAAGTGCAGGGTCCAGTAGTTTTTAATGTCTGTTTTTAGGGTCATTCTGTGTTTCCTGTTTTATTTTGAAATTTTGGTTGTGTCTTAATCCCCATGTCCTGTTAAGTTTTCTGCCCTCGTGTGTGTGTGATTGCTTCCCATCCCAAATGTGTTTCAGCTGTGTCTAGTTGGCTCCCCCTCCTTTTGTATTTAAGCCGCGTGTCCCTTCTCTCCTGTGCCAGTTCGTCTTTTCAGAATCTTGTAAGCGGTCCAGCAATATTATCTTTGTGAGTCTCCTTGTGTATGACTTTGATTGATAGTCGGAGTCTGAGTTTTGCCTTTGAATTCCTGTTTAGATTTCCTATTACTCACCCTATTTCTGAATTAAACTGCTTTGATTAAGGAAGTTCCCACCCTGCCTCTGCATTTGAATCCTCTAGTCGGTACTTGATACGAGGAAGAATTCTGGGCTTAGGGTTATGGTTAGGGTTTATAGGGCTGTCAGAAATAGTCTTTTTTGGCGGGGGAATCCTCACTCTTGTTTATTCCTCGATGGGTGTCATTGTACATTTTAAGCAGCTCTTTCATTTTTTGAATAAACTCTGACAGACAGACACAGCGTACGTGCCGCTGTGAACAGGAAGCGGATGGTTGGTTGCTGTATTTGCAGAAAATACTACAGACAACAGCACTGATGAAAAGCAAGAACAAAGATTTCTTTACACGGACTGAAGACGAGGTGGAGCTGTCACAATGGATACACCATTGTCTTCCAGTTAAATGGTCACATGATATGCGTATGTTCCATCAATAAGGGAATGTTATGACTGAGTCAAGACTGGATCCGAAAGAGGACATGGCTGACTAAATGTCACCTTCCAGACGATTGACAAGAATAAAAATGGATGAATTGTGGCTAGTGCTTCTCTCGCATGGCATACTCGCGTTGCCATCTTGTGCTGGTGATGTCATTCGGTGTCAGAGACTTTGCAGTAGCAACTTTCGACCGCCTGCCCAATCGTGAGCTGAATCTGTCAATCATCATGTTTCGGCCTGTAATTGAAAACAAGCTGATCAGAAAAATTAACATTTGACACATACCAGCATTATAAGAACTAACTAAAATGAAAGTAATCATCTTTAGGAATAATTTACCTGCGGTGTACTTTGAGTCTACCTTAATTAAAGGAGGAGGAGGAGGAGCTTAGGACCTATCGTTGAGCCTCCCACCAGGCTTCACTTTTGGAGAGCCTTTATAATCCATCTTCCATCCAGTCGAAGGTCCAGACTATAAACCAACCATAGAGTTTTCAACTGAGAGAGCTGACAGCATTTTCAAATGTCTCCATATTAGGGGCCCAAAAATCATGTGGACATCAGGTGTAAATGGAGCAAAATTTATGTATTTTAAAATTAAAAATAATACATTTTAGAGAGGCGAATGATTCCCTGGACCCCTAATTCCAGCTCCCCTTGACCATGGATGAGAATATGTCAGGATTTCTGGAAATGAGTCACATTTGGTGGGAGAATGGATGACACACAGAGTGAGTGAGAAAGTGAGGTGGAAGGAGATATTTTTTTTTTAATTATGCCCATAAATCACTCATTGGTCTCTTTGCAGAGGTAAACTCAAGCGGTGGAAATCAACTGTTGATAAAGAGAAAATTGCACTGGATAGGGTAGAGGAAAACAGGAAAGAAACACCCAGCGAAGCCCCAAAGGAGAATAATGAGGGAGGGGGAAAAAGGAGTGAACGAGAGTGGGAGGATGGAGAGGGAGAGAGGAAGAAATTGAGATGGACAGGAGAGAGAGAGAGCAGATAGAAAATGTGGTTTGATCCCAGCAGCAAAGACCACAGAGCCAAGATAAATCGAAGTAAAAGGCACACACTCGGATTTGCATGTATGCCTCTGTTTTCCATTCGCACATACACTCTTAATTGCATTCGCAACATATACACACACTCCTGCACAGCCTCTCTCTGGCCCTGTCTTGATGTATTCACACTATAAGGAGCTGACACAATGAGAAAATGGGTTTGGGGGAGAAACACAAACAAATTTCGTGAGAAGAAATTGGCCCTCTTGTCTCTCTCCTTCTACTCCGCAAACACCTCAATCCTCTCATTACACCTCATTATAGTGCCCATCCACAGCCTAAAGAGTTCCTCCAGCACGGATAATAGGAAACAGCACTCTCTTTGTGCATTATCTGCCATCGGCCCCTCCGGCCCGGGAAGGAAACTGAAGTTGGTTGGGCTCAAAACAGGGATCAGATAGGAAGAGATACAGTAGGAGAGATAGGAATCAGCTGGGAAAAAATGAAGTTTTGTGGTTTCTTTCCAAAGAATTTGTCTGCTTGGAGGTAAATATGAGAATAGCCAATCATGGCTCCTCTTCCAAAGGTCTAATCTAGAATTTGTTTTTTGCAAGAGTTTTTCATGTACTTTTTATTGTTGAGTGTCCCTGTAGCCACCAGATCAAGTGGCGTTAATGTCCAGCTGTGGTTTTTGGACACTGGAGCTCTTCTCTAGTCAAAGTGTTAGGGATCCATTCATTTTAACTACAGCGCACTAACTCTGCAACTGTGAAAGGGAAGAGAGGTGTTGAACCGTGGGATAAGCGGGATTCCTAAGAACCTGCAGAACTTAACGCTGGCTCCACAGCGCTGTGTCGTGCATTAAGCCACTAAAGGAAGAGAGTCTCCAGGTTCCCAAGTGAACTTGCAAAGTTCATTTTATTCACATAATACAAGTAAGAGGGATCATCAACCCCACACAATAACAAGTGAAACAGATTGGAAAGAGCAAAGATATTAAACTTTCATTTTTTTCAGATTTAATATATTATTTATCTTTGCAGGGCCATTATTTAATATGCTTTTAGCTCTCCTCCAACTCCTGAAGGTTGATATCTGGCTCAGATATTATGTTATCTTGTAGGATGGTGAATGGACGGTTTGCCTTGTTTAAGGGCATTTCACATGTCATTTATGAGTTTGTGCACAATATGACAACGTAGGTGACTTAAATCATGCGAAAATCAAAATAATCAACTAACATATTGAAAGATACGAAAACGTTCCTCTGAGTCAAGATGACAATTATCTGTTAACCTCCTTCCCATTTCCCTGTTTCTTCAACTTCTATGCTAGCTGACACATTTGACCTGCAGCAGTAACAACGAGTCTGGAGGGACTTGGCTTGGGAATCACTGGGCTGGTCCATCTGGGACCACAGTATGGAGAGGTACTGTACCAATTCACTTCTTGGTCAGTCCCAAGGTGCCGTTGAGCAAGATGTCAAACCCCCTCTTACTCAAACCCATCATTCCAGCAGTTCTTTCCTGAGTCGTGTGTCTGTAGGGCTTGTTGTCCCTGTTTAAACTGGATAATGGAGTGGGGAAAAAAAAAAAAAAAAGAAATTGCACTGATAAAGTAATTATTCCCCTTTGTATTACAAGCTAAATGTGAATATTTCTAATATACTGTACATAGCAGGAATCTTTAATGATGCCGCACTATACAGCTGATTACTGAGCAGAGTGTTAACAGTAACAGATATTTGCACACACCTGCGGTCACTCGTTGAGAAAAACACTGAAGAGACCGTGCTGTGATAAAAATACCAGGGAGTTTAAGTCAAGCATTCAAATTTTTTACTAGAAATGACTTCAATTACACACTTGTGCACATCCCTCAAGACTGAAAACATCCGGCCGAGCCTGTTGCTGAAACAAGTGAGAAAATGCTTCGGTTAGTTGACTTTTATGTACCAATCAGAATCACTACTAAATGACGCTGTGACTAAATACAGTATATCTCTGAAAATGGTAGATATTGGAATCATATTATTTGCTCTCCAGTGGTTACACAGGCTTCCTGGATTTGACCTGCAACAGTTTTTGAGGCTTGTTTACGCCCAAAAACTTAAAAATAAATGTTGTGTTGGTTTTTTTTTGTTTTTCATTTGTCAGGGGCGTATATATAATTGTCCTCTAACGATGCCTTCTTCTCTGCCATGTCATGATGTCAAACATTCTGCAAGCGGACTGAATGTTTGGATGATGTCGTTTTCACTCTCAGGGGTCTAAACAAAAGCTTAAAACTCAGGTGAAAATGATATCCCCCATCCCGCATCTGCTGGTCCTTTTAGCGTTATCCTCTTCACGCCGTCCATTCACTCCAAACTGAGCTCTGGGTACAACACAGATCATAGCACAAACTTGAAGCTCACGCTGACTAAAATGCACCCAAAGTCACTCGACTGCAGCTGCAAACATACACAAATAGGTCTGGAGGACAGCCACCATACTGGCAGGTGTTTATATGAGCAGACCCTGAAAAGCAGCTGAGTGGAAAGGCAACAGGGAGGTTAAGAACAGTAGGAACTCGCCATTTGCTGATAGAGTGTTTCAACACCGAAAGGGCTCAGTGAGAGAGTGGTTATGAAAGCAGTGCTAAAAGCTACAATTTGGCCCAGGTTTTACACCCACTCCTGCGTCATCTCCAGCCATGTCGCATTATTTTATTGTGGCAGCTTTCCGAGACGTGTGGGCACAAATATACACAGCAGTCTGTCACATTGTTGACAAACAGAGGACTGTAACTCTCTCTCTCTCCGATCTTTCCTTTTACTTTGGCACACTTAGGGTAGTAAGAGCTGGCAATCTGTCACACCTGTCAGAATAACATCTTTCTGCTGGGGTAAAAAAAACCCACAAAAAAGCCCCTTTGCTATTAGGTATCAGTGAGACAGAGATGACAGGGCTTTAGTTTTGCAGATTTGACAAAGCATGGCTGCACAAGTCTGGACTGTTGGTGCTCTTAGATTGGACGTTGCGTGTGTGGGAGGAGAAGGTATTAGGTGGGTATTAGCAGGAAGGAAATGGAGAACCCTGAGATTTGGTTACGAGCAACTCGAGAGCACTAAGGGGGGGTGGGGGTGCAAGAGAGATAAAAGGGGAAAAAAGCAGGATAAAAACAGATCATGGAGAATAGGAGATCATGATGGTCGGCAGGCTGACTGTGAAAGGGAAAAAGAAACAAGTGAAGAAGCAAACACATTAAAGGAAAGAAACACAAGAGAGAAAGAGTAGTAAGTAACAGATTGCTGAGTGTGTGGCCAGGAGCCAAATGAATGAGTCACAACTCAACTTCATTAGCAAGTTTGTCTCGTGACTTATCGACATCCACATCGCACCGTGTAATTCCCACACATCGATCCACTGACCTCCCGAGATGCAGGATTGTTACCGCCCCTCACTGTTTCGGCATCTGAGCTCCTATGTATTCCTAAAGCTCTCATCCAACGCCCCCCTCTTGGCCGTTAAATATTGAATTTCCACAAATGAGAACAAAGGTCAGAATTGTGTTTATGCATCCAGTAGGACTGTGGAGTGCACATACTCAGCAGAGCAGCCTAATGTTAGTATGAAGATGTTTAAAGTTTAAAGTGCCACACTAAACTGTAAAATATGAGTTTGACATTTTTTAACAGAGTACACATGTTATATTGCTATGGATCAGTGGATGCTGCCATTGGCTAAAAACATTAAATATTTTTTTTAAAAGTAGGAATAGTAGGAAAGGACACCTCAAGTCAAACTTAAATCAATAAACAAAAATCAATATTGTTTCAGTTTGGTTTAATACCACAAAGAATCATTACATTTAACTAAAGCAGATTTCATAGCTTTATGGACATTCGAGATAGTTTAGGTTAGTTTATACAAGCTGCAAATGCAACATTTACGTTTTTTACTGACACATCCAGATATGGAAAAACCTTATTTTTTACGTCTGACGTCTTGTTATTGGCCACAGCGCCACATTCAGTCGCCAGCTTTTCAGCTGACCACGTGTAGCAGCTCCACTAAGCTGGTTTGCTTCTTACCATTAGCTCTATCAGGGCATTTTGTAGTGAGAGTAGCTGCCCTCTCAAGCTGGAAACAAAGTTCATGAGATGAGTGAGACTGAATCAAAACAGTCACCAAACCAAAACAATGTGCTAGAGGCTGAGAGGTGCTAAAATGTGGACTGCAGTTGTTGGATTATAGTTGTCTTTGTGTTTGTTAATACAAAATACGGATTGGTGCAGCTTTAATTCCTACATAAATCCAGATTTTTAATTTCCAAATTCTGTGGAAAGAAGACACACGAGGAATCACTGTCAACATGTCAGAGGTCTCTGTCACATGTCAACATAAACAAAAAGATGGAAATGAAGTGTCTCTTCTTTCTGTGGAAGATCTTCCTGAAGCAAAACAGTTAATAATGTAAACAAAAAAATACCTGATGACAGAAAAGATTTTTTTAAAGTTAGTTTTCAAATCCCTTTTTTTTTTATGACATAACTGATGTATTATTTAAAATGGGGCTTTGCAGCTTTCCTCAACTCTTGTTGCCACAAGCAGAAATTACAGCATGAAGACACAGTGTACTGTACGTGGCTCCCTTGTTTCTCTCCATTTAGTAGCTTTAAAGTTGTTTGTTAATAATTTTGTACTATCAAATGGATTTCTACATCTTTTTAGTAAGCAGCTAATTAAAAATACAGCCATTAAAATGGCGAAATACCTATTAAAGTGTTATGCAGATAAGCTGTGATTTTTTTTTTTTTTTTTTTTTTTTTTTTTTGTGGCAGTTTACGTCTGTATTTATTAACTGGGCAGACCTGCCTCTTTCAAACTACACAAACAACCTGGAACAGGAAAGACATAAAAGATGTATCATATATTCAAACTGTGACCATCCATCCATCCAACCTTTCCACTTGACTGGTGCTCCCAGCAACACTTTCCAGCCTCTCCTATCAGGTATCCCGATGCTGATATTAGTTATAAAAAAACCTCCAGCAGATTCTGGGTCCACCTTGAGGTCTCCACCCAGTAGGACGTGCTCCTGATCAGATGCCTGAACTATGAACACTTAAGACTCCCTGTGTCTGAGCCCCTCACGCTGTCCTAACAACCACCATACGGCGGAAACTCATTTTGTTTCCACCATCTCATTCTTTGAGTCACTACAGAATCAATGAGCACACATGATGGCTGGAAGGTATATTAAATTTCAAATTGTCTGACTCAGCTCCATCTTCACCACAGCTATGCAGCACCACAACTGCATTGCCTCTGTTACTATAGCAACCTTCCTGCTCATCTAATGCTACATTTTTTTTCATTGTCCATGAAAACACCTTAAACTCCTTCGATTGGGGCAGAAACTCACCCCGAGTTCTTTGGTACAATCCACCCCTCCCTGGAGGTGATTCATAGCCTCAGATTCGGTTGTGGTGGCTCTTTAACCGGCCTCGTGACACCCAGTGTTCGCTGAAGATCATGGACTGAAAAAGTCAACAGACGTATGTTGTCCACAAGAAAGGAGAGGTGCAATTGTGAGGTTGTCAAATTGGACATTTTGCTGGCTCTTCCTTGAAGTTCTGTCCAAAAATATCACAAACAGGAAACAGACCTAACTTTGGTTGGGACCAAATGGCTCATAGTAATGGCACCGGCACACAACAATTTTGCAGTTCCTGACAACAGGACTTTCTGAGGGACAGCCTCTATATGGTAATATACAAAAATCTTACAGCACCTAACTTTTCATCGCAACTCAATTTTTAGTTATCTTAGCTAAAAAGGGCATGAAACTTAAATTTAGTGAGTAAACTTTGCCTGCATAGAAGACACAGCTGTTGTTACAAATGTTTGGCTCCCTGGAGCTTTCTTATTTATGGTATTGTTTGTTACCAGCAAGGAACACATAGATTTAGTCTGGCCGTATTGTACTCGTCTCCATCCAAGTGGGGGAACAGTCCTGCGTCTGAATCAATAACCATTTCAATTTCATGCACCATGCTGACATTTAACCGAAAGAGCCAGAAAGGTTAATGGAATTCCATATATATGCACAGTAGAGTGGCTGATTGTATCATGGTGCTACTTAGCAGAAAAGCCAAACTAAAAGGAGAAAATCCTCCTCCAGCTAAGCCTTATATCAGCACACCTTCCAACAAGTCACATTGAATGGGAGGGCAGGAGATTAGCTTCTTTGTCTGTCGGCCTACCACCTACCATTTCATCTATTACTGTCTCTGGTTCCCTGACTTTTTTTTTTTTTTACCTGCCTCTCTGGCTGTTCGTGGGTCTTAATCTATCTTTTTCTCACAGTTTGTCTTTGTTTTCTGCTTACTGGGATTCTTCACTCGCATATCTGCCTGTCCTTGTATTCAAATTGTCGGCCTGTTGCCTAAATGCCTCTCCTATTTGTCATGTCTGTGCAGCAACACGGGAAGACATAACACCAACCCTATCATATTCTAATCATTTAACAATCATCCTTCTCCATGTTTCTTCTCTCCCACCTCAGCTTCACTTCTCTGCTAAAGTGTGGACTATTAGCAAAGCAGCAGATTCTTGAGAATATCTCTGAATTCCTCATTTGGCCTGATGTAATTTGAGCTCCAGCTCATAAGGAGGACTGGAATCAGCATAGCAAAGAAAGCAGCCTTTGCTGCCAACTTTGCAGAAGCCCAGTAGCCCGAATGATGAGAACAAGGTAGACACTGGGTCATGGCTCCTGTAATGCAGTCAGACAGCTTATACAAAAACACAATTACCCCCAGCACAAGGGAGGGTTGCTCACCCAGCTGCACTGACTGGCTGGAGAATGGACTGGACGCAGCCAACAGAGTGTGAAGAGCTATACGCCAAGTGCACGAGATACTCTCCATTAAAGGAGCTACAGTGGACATTTAGCAATACTTGGTACAAGATAAAGATGGATTCTGGGAAATACGGCTTGCTTTAAGGGTTACACGCCATGCAGCATAGGCTTGAAGAAGTAAACAACTCTAGGCTACACTCCCAAAATGAGATACAAATATGATAGAATTATGAGTCTGCAACAGGATTTGCTTTAAAAAGTGTTGTCTGTGTTGTGCTGTTTGGATGACTTGGACCAGGCCGGGAGCTCGGTTAATTTTCTTCCCTGACAATAGGTCAACATCAACAAAATCCTCCAGTTATGCCCTCAATTTCAGCTCCTACACAAGCGAAATAATTCAAACATATTTTAACACAACAGACACAAGTTTGAGCTAACAACATCGTAGCTAAAACACGGAAATATTAACAACGACTCAGCCTGCCGTGGAGAACTCATGATGAAATGAGTGAATGGCTGACCTCAGTTCTGAGTCTGACCTGGCAACGACGACAGTGGCGTACATACGGAGCGTGTCCTCAGTGAGTAAAATCATTGCAAGTTCATGAAAATGTCTTGCAGAGAAAAGGAAAAAAAAGGTAAATCAACAAGCAAAAGGTACTATTGACTTTTGCAATATTTACCAGGTGATAAACACCACTATATTTTAATTAAACCTGTTTGAAAAGATGCCAGCAGGTGTGCATGTTAAATTGCAGTGGGGCGGGCCTTCATGGTGAAATAATCACAGGACTCATCGTGTGTGTTGCAAAACAACAAGGTAAAAACCATTTTACTTTTAAATATGTTAGCATATCAACCTTTCCATGAGTCTGTAATGGAGCCATTTTGACATTTGAAAGCAATGAATAAATGCAATTTATTGCCTGACTTTTTCCGTACGTATTGTTTATCTTTTCCTTACCTTTTTCTTTTTCTTTTGCATTGTTTGTTTGAAATTTGCAGAGCAGTTTATTGGTTTGTCCTGTGACTAGCAGGGTTGGTTGGATTGAGAGAAAATGAAGGCAAATGTTTTAAACAAGCAGTGTTGGTTTAAAACATTTCTACTCAATACGACTGAGTAGCAACTTTCAGCAAAATTCAAAGAAATATGACTTTTTATGTTCTCCAGCTTTAATAACCTGAGATTTTGGAGGATTATGTATTTTCTTTACAACTACACAAAGTCAATCCTTATAAAAAATAAAAAATAAAAGAATATTGATACAATTAATGACTGATAAGACATGTATGGACGCAAAATACATCTGTGGTTCAAACCTCCTGTTTCACTGAGTGAGTTTAGTTATCAGTGAAGGAAGTGTGGTACATCATGTAGATAAAGGCATAAACAAAATTAAAACAGTGGTTATAATTGCATATGGTACCTTGCTTTGTGGATATTTCTATCCACCACCAAGCAGAGCCCCCAGTACTCATTGTACCTAGGGACCCACAGAAGAGTCTGAAACATTCTGCATGATTTGGAGGCCCAACATGTCATGTTATATAAAACAAAATTCTGGTCTTGTGTGATTATAAATTACTATACTTCACGTACTAAACAAATATATAACTCTGTTACATATATTAGTGTTGGATTGACTTTGTCACATGCCGTCTCCATAACGATTTACGATGCAAACGGACACATACAATATAATATCATTAATCAGGACAAAACCCCTATTTGTGTACAAATTGTAAATACAAATTCCATGCATTTAAAGCAATTTACTGTGAAGCTAATCAAGCCAGAATTCGCAGGGAAATACTATACTTTACACTCCACTGCATTTATGTAGTCACAACTAACGAAGCAGTCGGCAGATAACAGTTTTACACAGAAACCTGATATATTGCTAAAGGTTAAACCACCAAATTGTAATATGTATAAATTATGATAGTTACGGCAGCTTGAACAGCAACAACATTAAAATACTGCTTTTATGTAGTATATTAGAAACAATAATTGGGATTTGATTAACAGCATGGATAAGCTGTTGTTGCTGATTTAACATATATTCCCTGTTTATTTAGGATACATAGATGCTATATTGCATCTTTTATGACGCCAACTCCTTTTTTAAATTTGCCGTAGGTATCAGAATTTGTCTAAATCGTCAGGAAGGATCGTTCTCAGTGTCTGGTCCAGGTCTCTCTCCTCAGGGCCATTCGGACACGACACGATTGGAGCAGTGTCCATCACATTTGGTGCAAACAACAGCTTTCTGCTTCTTCAAGACGGCTCTCCGCTGCATCGATGGCGCAAGAAAATACTGGGTTTCAGAGCAGAGCGGTGTCATTGTCGCATTGTGTCTTAAAGACCCACAAAGGGGATAACAGAGTGATAAGTGAGCTCGACCAGGTGAAGTAAAAGATAAGCTTTTATTCAAGATGACAAAAGCTCTGCTCGTTTCTGCGCGTGATATAAAAAGCGAGTATGAGTGTCGGCAAAATCCATTAAAACATTCATCCAATCCATTACCCGTGCACTCTCGCCCCAGGTCATCTCATAGCATCTTGTCCAGCTGCACACGGTGTCCACTGCTAACGTGCTAATCCTTCCCTTCAGCATCTGAGGGTGATACAACAGTTTTTCCCTTGCTCAACTTATCCTGGCTCAGAAGGCCTACTTTGGTTTCCTGCTTAAGTTTAGAAATGTGGAACAGACCTGGATCTTGGATGGCCCTCTGTCCAACCCTGACCTCCTCCACCCCATTTGGTATTTTGTTGCTCTGGAAACTACACTTAATTCATTTTCAGGAAAAAAAAAAAAGCCACCTTTTGAGGGTCCATCCCCAGTTTGTACCCTTCACAATAACTATAATGACCACAATCTGAGCAATGTGCTAAAGTGCACATGTTTACAATTTCTGCGTGTCTGAACCCATTCTTATTAAGCTGTTGATGCATTAGTTGTTGTCAACATTGTCAGAGGCTTCAGTCAGCAGAGGAGATGCTGCCAAATCACACATTTTCATTATATAATTACCAAACAAAGTTTCAGCTTCCCTCTGTGCTGAGCCCACTCTCAGGTCATTGACTCGCCCACACACTGGTTTGACCTCTCTGTTTCTCTCCCATGTGCTCAAGACTCTCTCTCTCTCTCTCTCTCTATCTGCCTCTTTCAAGATTTGGTTAAATTATGTTAAAATGGGAGTTATTAAAACCGAGTTTTCATCCCTTTTTGAACTCTTCAGAATGAGGGTTGCAGGCCCTGTGAGCTGACTCCGAAGCTTTTAGAGCGACTGCCAACATGCGCATTATGTGTCTGAATGGGGTTTCAGCGATCACTAACCAGGCACTTTCCTCTTGGACGGCGTTTTAAGAAAAGGTCTATCGAAGCCTCTTATATGGCAAAGTCCTCACGGACACGCTACTTTTGAATAGGCTGCAGATCCGTATGCACTCTCTGCTTCAAGTCCATTTGATAGCTTCATTAGGGGCAGCGGCCTTTGAGTGTCTAATTGGCGTAATAAACGCTCGCGCGAAACCTGCAGGAGATATGCAACCGATCTGTACCTCACATTTAGAGAACTAACTGTGCATTACTGTGTTAGCATGTGAAATCAATGGTGAAAACCTAATGAAAACTTTAAAATTCCATCCTATAACACCACTTTATTCCCAACGATTTTCATTAATTTAATGTAAGTGTAGTGTATAACGTCATTTCAGTATGTCACAGTCGAGTGGCAACGGTTTAAGTATGCAAATATAAGGTTTTTTTAACAAAAGACCTCCAGTGTTTTTAATAAAGGGATCATAAATGAGAAAGGTACGTCCAATTTTTATGGGCTCCATTTGTTTGTTCAGTGTTTGAGACATGAAATGTAATGTTTTACATGTGAGAGTCTAAAGCCAATTCAAGTTCATTACAAATGCTGTGGTGGTCAATACGGTATAGCCTCATTCACAAGGCATCATGGGATTCCCAGTGCATGGCTAACTGTTGAATTGCAGAATTATGGATTCTATTTTTCCCTGTATACATTTAATTTTCCCTATTATTATTTATTTTTTTTTTTTAATTGTTTTTGGAAGAGTGGTATGCATGTTTATTTTTTTATCATTACTGCTGTTTGAATTGATTTCCTTTATGTTGAAATAAAGGAAGCCCCTAAGATATAGCTTCTTTGACAGTATGTAGCACTTAACACGTTGTGATGAGTTTGGGTTGTAATACATTATTTGACATGTTTAATATGCAGAAATCCAATATATTGATGTATAGCACTAACTGCTAAAACATGGTGTAAGGTTTCACTGGCGCAAGGCGTTTCTATAGGAAATGAAGATTGGTGCAAAACATTTTAACAAAGGAGACAAAAGGAATACATTTTAATGTTATTTTTGTGACTTCAAATTCAATTCCTTTATTATTGTAAATCATGAGCATAACCCACATCATTTTACTATGTTTGAAGTTGCATAGCTGTGAACCCTAAGTGTGAACTTAAATTGCCCAGACGGGGATCACAGCCAAAAAGCTTTTCTTTTTTTTTACTTAAATAATTGGATAAAAGTAATGACTATTAGCATGTTAACATGCTAAGATGGTGACTAACTTACCTGCCGAACATGTGACCATTTTTTTCTTATCTTTCACCTGGTGCTGCTTCAAACTAAAAACCTACCGGTTATGTTTAAAGTGACCACAGGAGGGTCAACATCTGTTATAACTGAACGTTAGGCTCAATGTGTGTGGCATTTTGGGCAGGAAGTAGATCAGTGGATCAGTCAGGCAATGAAGGGTTTTATATCCGGCCACCATCTCAAAAAACACATTGTCTCTGTTCTGTTTCAAGACACAGAAATTGTTCTTTTTTTGACTGATCAAACGGCGCTCTCTTTCAGATCTCACTTACAGAACAGAACACGTAAAACCTGTTCAGTGTAAATATATGACTCTGCGATGAGATAACAGGTTACGGCACTATGGTGGGTCTTATCTCCGACAGCAGCTTGTGGTCCTCCACTGTGTTAAATGCCACCACGAATTACACTCCTTTGCCTCTATCTTGTCCAGCCACTTACCTTCCTGTTAAAAAAGAGACTATTTTAGTATAATTTGAACAAATTAATTCGCTAACAATTAAGATGTGACTAATTATGGTATTCACATGGATTGAATCAGCAGTTACTGACTTGTTTTATCCAGACTATAATAATCATCCGCTTAACTATGACATGCCAATGTTTTATTTTACAATATTCTGACAGCCTGTGATAGTGATACCTCAGTGCTGATGCCCTGCCTGTATCATCACAGTCTCTGATATGGGCTATTGAAATGATATAACTGGGATTGTGTACATGGCCATAAAGTGTCCATATTTTGGCTCTTTGCAAATCCCCGTGCTTTCAAATAGACTCATCTTCTGCGTCAGTCCAGGTGGAATCTGCAGGTGCAGCTACGACCCATCCCATCTCGTAGAATCTCGCAAGATCTTCTGTCTCATTTTCAGTTTTTTGCCAACTGGTAGAATTTCGAGACAGCACATGTGACTGTAGATCAGGTGTGAGCAGCATGTGCTACATCACATTGTGAGAGGAAAAATTAAAGTAAAGTATTATTTGTGGTAGTATAGTAGCAGCTCGTAAAATAATAATTATGCAATCATTCGTTATAAGAGATTTTAAACAAATACATTTTATTTTTGCATTTTTATTAGAAAATATGATAAAAATGCTGATAGTGTGTATACTAACTTCAAAAGCTTAGGACATTACATGAGGGTTACAGATAATGTTAAGTAAATCACAGTAAAAATTTCAGCATTGATTTATGGGATTTTTAAAGATTGTTTGATATTTCAGTGTTGAAACCGGCATCATTTCACATTTCAACATTGAGGGTCGGCCATGTGGTGGGTAAGCATTAAATGTCATCAGTATTTCACCGTACTTTGGTTAAGTTTACCAAGCACGTGGTTGGGATTTATCTTAGTTTCAGAGAAAAATCCCTCTTGGTTAGGTCCAGGAAGTGACTGGGGATTCTCAGTTTCCCGTGTCTCCTGGGAGGATGTCCCTGTACCCCGACATCTACTTCTCTCCGCGCTGTCTCATGTCTTTGCCGTCTGCACACTTCAGTGTTTAAGTCCTTGTAGGTGATACCTGCTGTGCGTGGATGTTCTGTGAGGTGCTGTAACACAGTTAAAAGATGATCTATGGATAGGAATAGCTGGTGCCTGGCAACAGTAAATCTGGCCTCTGAATTTGTATACAACAAACTACATGTCAGGCACATTTTTCCCCACAGACGGCTTCTTGAATTTTAAGTCATTTTTGTCATGATGTTGCATATTAGTTTTGTTTACATGAGTCACTTGCTGCTATAAAAATGGGCTAAATTGTCATGATCGACAGCTGAGAACTCAATATTGTGGCTTGACCTCCTGATCCCTACTGCGTAGAACCTGGATTTAAAGGAACGGTATGTAAATCTGACACCCAATGTTTAAAGTAGGTACTGCACTGCAATTTCAGAACAGAGGAGAGAACTGTATCCCCCGACCCCCTCCTCCCCGGATTCGAAGCGCACCCGGGTTGCCAGGTCATGGAAGCTGAGGCTTCAGGACTGCAGAATGAGGCTGAAACTCTTTTGGGAAAACGTCAAGCAACGAGTCCTACAACGTAAGTTGATAAAGAAATTTTTACGTCTGCAGTGTTCAGTCAACTATATCTGAAGGGCAGTTTGCGAGCCTTTCATAATTGGTCTCTTCTCTGGCAACCTGTGGGGTTGATTGCTTAAACCGTTTACCTGCCCTGGTCAAAACAAAAACAGCCCAACCAGCACCTGAGTTGACGCTTAAGGTGGAGGAAATTTTATGATTTCATTCAGTAAAAAAATCATTTCATTATATTTCCCTGTTAAAAAGTACACGTTGGATCATTTTTCCCAGAAGTCATTTTATTACAGCGATGTCTGTCCAAATCTTCATTGTATTACTCTTTTTGATCTTAATTTGTCATTTGTCAAAGAAAATCTATAAATCCTGACATTTAAGAAGCTGGAACCCACAAAGGTTAAACAGTTTTGCTCGACTGGATACTGAAAATCTTACTCAATTATCAAAATTGACTAATTTTCCTTCCACTGAATAATCGATTAAATGTTGCAACTCTAGTGGGAACTGGATGCTGTGACTGCCTAATCACTGGCTGATCTCTGCTGCACAGAACCTGAGTTTAAATGGTGCCACCAGCACTTGAATTTTTGGCATTTTTGTATGCTGGAAGAAAACCGGTTGCATTTGGGAAAAAAATTCTGAAAAGTGACCTCTAGGAATGCTTTTTGTATTTTGTATTTTGCAGTGCAAAATATTGCTTTTATCGTATGGTCTTCATAAAGGAGGAGTTAAAGTAAGCACTGAACGGAAGAAAATCAATCCTCACTATTGTAAAGTACCAATTACAGAGGCAATTTTGTACAAACAGGCAAGAAAGTTTCTGAGAACATGTGTACAAGGACAAATAGACCTCGCAAACACTCGCTCGCTGCTCGGGGAGTCAGTCAAAAGGAAAGCAAAAAGTAGCCGAAACAAAAAAACCTGGGTGTCGAAGAGTAGATATTAGAGGGGCGTGTAGCTGGGCAAGAACACAGAGATGGGGGGGACGGGGATCGGAGGGCCTTTCTCTGCTCAGAGGAGCTTCTCTGTTTATACTAGATTCCATCTGTATCGTGTTACAGTTTGCTGCCTGTGTCGGCTGAGAGAGGCTTAGCTCAAACAAAAGTCTAGAGATTGAGGGGCCCAGGAGGGAATAGCAGGTCACAAAAGATTTACTTCACCTCTGTCCACAAACCAGTTTTTCAAGCAAGAACAATGCATTCAGTCGAGAAAGAAATGGAGCGAGATCAGCAGAGCCAGGTGGGGGGAAAGAGGTTGAGCATTGATGACAGAGTACAGAGAAATATATAGAGGAGGGGGGAAAAAAAAGTGTTCAGTCTCCCGGGAGAGAAGGTTCTCGCAGCTGGCATTGGCTTCAAAGTGTTTCGAAAATTGAAAAAGCAACTTGAGAGAAGGCCGGGATGAGATTGAAAGGCAAGAGGGAGCAAAAGAGGTAAGCCAAGAAGAAAGAGCGAGAGAGACAAAGAAAGGCGGGAGAGAGGTGAGGGTCCCATAAGATGAGTGCTGCATTTGAATTTGAAATTGGAAACAGGGTGGCAGGGCACTGCTCAGCATTGCAGCTAATACTATCTCTCCAGGAGAATGTTCTTTCCCTTCCTACTCCTTCCCCCTGCTCCTCTGTGTGCTTAGCAGTGCAGATGGTGCATTGCTCGCCCGCAAGATATTAAGAAACCCAGGAGACCAAGACGGTGAGAACGTGCTCTGTTCTCAACTACCTTACAGTCATTCAGCAGCGCACTCGTATTCGCCAGAGAGCACTGCATGCAGGCCATGAGTATCACTCAGAGTGCTCAAGGGATGCATCCCATGATCTCTGCGCTTTTACACCCATAATGAACATATGCCGGCGCACAAACACTCCCACGCTCTGGTACACACAAGCACGCACACACAGGCACCGGAGGCTCGTGCCTCTGCTGGTAACATGCAATTTTGTGGCTATGATGTCATTGATTTTCAGCGTTGGTTGGAAGCAGCGCGATGCAGAGTGATTAGAGAGTGCTGGAAAGTGCCTGGGCGCATGGAATACTAATATGCTCATTTGTGAGCAGTGGTGAAAAAGGCAACGTTTTTCCATGCGTCCACTCCTGTTAATGTTTCTCTCCACAGAGTCGAGACTGAAGGACTGGCTGACGGACTGAGTGGCAGGCTGACTCAGCCCCAATGGACACGCCGGATCCTGGCTGCCTCGTGGACCGGAGGGGTCGGAGAGGAAAGATCGGAAGGGAAAATAAACAATCGGGTTACGGGCAGTGATGCTAAGCCTGTCCACAGTGAAAGGCAGCGATGGGTTTCATTCCAAATATCATGTCCACCATTTCGGGGGGGGTGACAGCTACTCTTATAAAAGGATTGATAGTGCAAAGGGAAAGCAAATAATTAGATTTTCTGAAGTGTAGCAGGCAAATAAAAGTCCAAAAGGGCGCTTGAGTGTGTGCAGACCACGATGATCATAAATTCATTGTGCATTTCATCAGGCAACGATAAAGTAAAAAGCAGCATCACAATAAAATTCTTGTTATTAAGCTTGTTTGTATGTGTGGTTTCAACAGCTGAATAAATTGCGTGTAATTAACCAAGACAACTATCAAACAGGCTCTGTAACATCTTGGCTGTACAGTTTTTAAAGTGAAACTATCTGGACCATAAAAGAAAGTTAGTGTATGAAATTTGAAGTGGCAGTAAGGAAGCAGTTTGGTCTACAGTGTGAGTCCAGCTCTGAAAATGTTGCATCCCACACTTTCCATAATGCATCTTGATGGCATCTTGTCGCTACAATGCCTCAACATTTTTTTAAGATAAGATTTTTTTAAACCTTTTTTAAGATAACACTAGCTGAAGTGACATTTTTCAGATTGGTAAATGTGCATATATACAGTTATATCTATCACCATGCCTCTATACACCACCACAATCGATTTCAAATAAAACAGAATTATAGCCATTTTAATTAGAATACCTCAATTTTCAAGGGCTTGGACAGTTTATGATTTACATAATTGGAAAATATAAGCTTTTAAGTTTTTAATACTCGGATGAAAATCCTTTGCAGTCAATGGCTGCCTGAGGTCTGGACAAGTCTGGACCAAATTCTGAATTTGCTCCCTGGAGAGGCTTTACCAGGCCTAGTGGTGAGTTTGCGGGTCATTCTGCCTTCAGTTTTGTCTTCCACAACTGAAAAGCTTGCTGCCATCATTCTGCCATCATCCACTTTAGTTGTCTTCCTGGTCTTACGGGCCTTTACGTGTTGTTGAGCTCACCAGTTTATTCTTTTTTAAGACTGTACCAAATTGTTGATTTGGACACTCTTAAAGTTTTTGCTATCTCTCTGATAGATTTGTTTTATTTTTCAGCCTAATGCTGGCCTCCTTCCCTTGCATTGATGTCTCCTTGGACTACATATTGATAGCTCCAGTCGAACAGCTGCCAAATGCCAACTCCAGACCTTTTATCTGCTACATTAGTCCCGAAGTAACAAGGGAACAGACCACACCTGGCCATGAATCTGCTTGTCAGTCGGATGTCCAAATACTTTTGAGCCCTTGAAAATGGAGTTACTTTGCATTAATTGGCTGCAATTCAAATGCCATATTTTTGTGAAACCTCTTAAATTAAAGTTGAAAGTCTGCGCTTTGATCACATCCTGATTGTTTTAAAATGGTGTAAAAAGGCAAATTGATGAATTAGAGTAGTTTTTTGTTAGTAATCTTATAGAAAATAAAACCTATGATTTGTTTTAGTTATATAGAGATGCATTGATGAATTGATGCTCTTATTTTGTAGCTTTTTTTAAAAGTATACTCGTATCCTTACTGATCAGCACCTTATTATTGAAAGAAATACATGTTGGCAGAGAAACAAAGTGAATCTGATGAAACACCTTGCCAAATGCATGGTTTGCTCCTTGTTTTTTGCATAAAGTGTCGATTAAATCGTGTAAATAAAATTTTGCTGTGTTCTTTATTTTGCTGTACTGGAAAAAAAAAGGTTTTTACCACAAAATCAATATGAAGTAAATGAAGTAAAGAATGATAATGAACATTTTTCTGCATGATGCAAATCTTCAAAAGGATTCCTGACTGGCTAAAAAAATGTTGTTTTCTATTTATTGTAATGCTGGACTATCACACTAAAGAGAGACAGAACAGCTGCTTGATGCAAACACATGCAGGGATCTGAGGCTGCTGTTGTTTCATTATTACCAGACAGATATGGGGGTGGCATCTTCTCATCTACCTCTGGGTGAAAAGGATGATGCTCGTTTCGCCTGACCAAAGATGCAAAATGTAATGATGTTCAATTTACTGTCACAGAAATATCCAAAAAACATCTGAACTGTGAAGTTGGAAACAGAATATTTGTCAAAAAATGAAACACACTTTCAGAATTGTTGCTGAATAAATTCAGATTCTCTCCCAAATAGAATACAGTTCGATAAATGAGACAATGAATCGAAATAGTGGAAGGAAACAGGGAGAGAAGAGCGAGGCCATAGATAGCAGGAGCAGGAAAGAACTACTAAGGAAAAAAGCGATGAAATCAGTCAAAAAATAATTGAATGAAACCAATGAACCCAGGGGAAGAGAAAGAACTGCCGGGCGTTTGATGGAAAGAGGATGCTGGGAAGGTGAAACAGACATAAGGCGAAGGAGACAGACAATGATGCTGGGGTACGTGAGACGACCAAACGTCTGTCTCCAGCTGACAGAATAAAGGCACCATTCTTTTTTCTTTCTTTTTTTAAAAGCAGGATTTGGAAGGAGCCGGGAGGGAGACAGAAAAATAGATAGCATGAGACAGATCGCAAAGCCCAGAGGATGGAAAGCAAATGGCCAGACCCGCTGCTGTGGCGTGGACTCCGGCAAAGCCTCGCACTTTCAACAATTATGTGCTGGGGTGGAAGGAAGGAAGGGAGGAAGAGCAGAGGCACGAAGGATAAGAGCGCAGGAGACACAAAGAGGTTGCTGTGAGAACAAGGCTAATAGAGATGGCGAAAGGTGTTAAGAGAGAAAAGAGGGAGGTTAAGTGAGGGAGTTGGTGGAAAAAATGTCAGAGTGTGAAGCAGGTTAAGAGACGGAGACAAGCATGAGGAGTCCCTCTCTCTATTAGAGAGGAGCTCTTTGTGAGTGGGGGAGCTGGAGAGAAGCGTCCTTTCATGATGCAATTGTGATTCTGACTCTGAGGCATTGACTTCTCTTCAAATTTAGCCGAGTGTGACCCACTCGTTTTTGGAGCGAAGAGAGACCAGCACAATCCCGATGGAGCCATGTGGATGAATGCATAAGTCAGGGCGGCTGGGGGGAGGGGGTCCGACACTTCAGAGCAGCTTTCATATGTAAAAAAAAAAAGAATAGATATTCCAATCACATCAGTTTCTGTCGCCACCGTTTAAAGTGGAGCTGAGATTAAAAATTTTCTTCGATCACATGATCACGTAATGCTCTTTTTTAAAAACAACATGCCAGGTCATTTTTAATTTAGAATCAAAACCCAATCATATTTTATTCCACTTAAACAGAATCTGGAATTTCAGTACTTCAACCACGACCTGTTCCAAAGAGTAATACCATCACCCACCAATCGATCAGTAAGGACTGCCGGTGTTAAATCATGGAGAACATTAGCTAAATTTGAGAAGGATTAAGTTCTGGGAGTTCTGGGAAGTCTTAGCCAGAGACAACTAATTGGACAGCTGGCTGCGTGATGGGATAGGGTTAGGGGGGGCATAATGCACATTCAACGCTAAAGCTATCGCTATAAGTACTTCCTTACATCCTACTTCCTATTAAAGGGAGGAGAGAGCTGACCAGAGTAACCACATACCAACATAGCTAGAAATTCCTAGAAGTTGCACAGGCAAACAGTCCAGTTGGAGGGCAGCTCCGACAGGATTGAGAGGTTCACAGACGCAGGACTCGAGGCGGGTGAGGCACACAGGAATTACTCTCTAGGAGTCAAAACTAGGAGAACTCACAAGTGGTGTTTGATTCTTGAGGTTAACAAAGCGCTACCGGGCGAGGTGGAATAATCTGGCGTTGGCGTGGAGTTGAGACCAGGCTTATATGGGAAGTTCCGTAATGATGGACTGCTGCACCTCATCAGCTGCCATCGGGAATGAGCAGGAGAGAGAGAGAGGAAGGTAGCCACACCTCCAACAGAAACTGCACTGGAGAAACAAGGAAACACCAAAAAACTAAACCATAACAAAACAGGCACACGGACGAGCCTTACTGTATTGGTTGAAAACTCAACTACTTTGACTATTTGAGTGACCTGTTTAAATTTTTACAATACATGTACATGTACATTATAATAGTGTGCGTGTATATACAGTATATATATATATAGTACATTTTTTCACATTGAAATTGGTTGAATTGTATTTTCTCTAATCAGAATTTCAAGTAAGGTGGCTTTAAAGTGCTTTAAAACTCATAGCTTGGCCTTGCCCCTTAAAAAGCAGCGCTGTGGCAGGTTACAGGAAGTCAATCATTTTCGGCCAATTTTTGGAGATTTCGAACATGTATTTTTACAAATTCCTACAGTTTTAATGCAGTTGACTACCTTGAAAAAACCTTTGAAAGCTGATGTCATTGCACAGTGTAGTAGCCGTGGCAGGTGGTGAATGGGAAGTTTCATGCTACGCCAGGAAACACGACACTGCACTCCACTCCACTGTGGATGGTCCACCCAACAACACGCCAATATTCCTTTTTACTCTTTGCACCTCTACCTGTAACATCTTGCACTTCCATTAATGCTCATAGGATTTATCATATCTAGCACAAATAAGGCGAGACAAGACCAGGGAGATGCTTTTTTTTATATAATGTGAGTTTTCATCAAACTCTGTACTTGTGGTGGTCTGGTGAAGTTCAGTGTTTTGGCAAGAACCAGATAATTAGTGCTGACCGCCAACTGATGCTAAAAACTCACAGAACTTAACGGGTTTTTTAAAAAAATATCTCTAAATTTGATATTGCTCATTGTATGTGGCATTTGTTGTGTGATGTCTGTGAGACCTGCTCTCCACCTCATGAACTGTGCTACAACTGCTACAACATTTTCCTAAAAATTTCCATCCTGAACACATCTTATTGACATTTTCCCGACTTTCTGGCGACAAGAAGTAAGTCTTACCTGACAAACCTCTTTTAAAATGCATGAAATTTTCATTTAAGTGACTTGCCAAACATGCAATGGTTGCAATGGGTAGTGTTAGGACACGTTCTTTTGCACATTTAAAACTTTAATATTTTTATGTATTTAATCCTGATTGTCGATGCTGTTTTAGTGGCATTTCATATTTTCATTGACCTTTAAAAATATTATTCTCTCATCCGTATATACTTACTTTACATCTATAATATCATAATGTCATGCTATTAAAATATATGACTGGACTTTTACAGCTATTCAATAAATATGGGGACTGTGCATCTGTGCATGTTGAAATAGGAATGAAAAAGTGAATTATGATCGATAAAATAATGAATCTGAGAATGACGAATACAACTTCTTGCATGATCAACATTAGGTCACATGACGGCGCCAGAAACATTTCCATTGTTGACGAAGACCATGAGATGAAGTTGTCACAATCCACTCCTGGTTTTCCCCTCTACCAACTCACTCTACCTGCCTGTCCTAATCAACATCATTAGACTCACCTGTTCCCTCCAGCCAGCTCTTAACCAACTCTTCTCCCCTCACTCTCTGCCAGATTGTCATCGCATCATGCACTACCTTCCAGCACTCTTTTCTGGACAGATCTCCTGTTACCTGACCAGCCTTCTGCCCCTGACCACGTCTCCTCATCTCTGCCCCGGTAACCTGACCTGCCTTCTGTCTCTGAACTTTGCATCTGCCGGCTCCCTGTCTGCCTGTAGTCTGCCCGGACCCCCTCTCCAGAGACTCCGTCCCCATTCTGAACGTAGACTGTGCTCGCCGACCAGGCTTCCTGATTGCCTACCATTTGGACTTGTGAACATTGTCAATAAAGTCCTGAACTGTGCCGGTCTAGATTTGTACTTATCTTGGGTCCACTCTCACACCCGTTACAGTAGTTAGTGGAAATTAAAAATACAGAGCTTGATATTGGATTCATGTTTCACTGAATAATTTTTCATGACACGAAAATTTGTTTTGTAAAGTGGTTGTAAATCTTTTTATGGTGATTAAACCGATTATGATCATTTACATATTAGCACACACATTCTATAGGCACAGCAATACCGTGGTAATGAGCGCAATGAGAGAAATCTCTTGAATAATGAAATGACGGCAAACATTACATTATTCATGGCAGCGTAGAAGCCAGGGGACTTGATTAAAGTTAATATGACTTGACATCTTTGAAGTTGCTCAGGGTGCAGCATGAGGACACCTGATAGTGCTGTAGATGATTTTGACAGCAGAAACAGACATTTACATACATGTAAGACATTGCTGAGAGAATCAAATATGGGTCAATCATTACTATTATTAAAATGTTAACAGCTCTGTGTGCATATGTTAAGGGGGCATATAGTCATGTAGCCAACTACCAATGTAGTGTTAGTGTTGGCTAGACCAACATTTCCATAGCTAACTTCACAGCATGTGACAATAAACATGGGGATGGCCAGGTGAGAAACCTGAGAATGGACAAATTTGTTATTAAAATATGAGTGCGAAGGGCAAGGAGAGCAAAAATGAGGCTGCACCAAGGACGATCCCTTAAGCACCAACAGCGGGAGTCGGGGAGGAACCTGCAGCTGCAGAGATAGCACTAACTTAGTTAATTAGGCCTCCCTAAGCAAGTGCAATAAAAGTAATTTTGTGATAGTCATCAATGTTAGCATTCACTTAATATCAGCACCCATCGGCAAATACATAAATCAGGTTCTATGTGCGCAGCTGTGTTAGTGCACAGATTTAAGGGCCTAATCATAGGGATCGCCGCTGTGATGTCATGAATGGACCGATTAATAAAGCAGTTAGATGAAAAAGAACAGGACTATTCCAGTGATGGTGTTCTGCACCAATCTACCCCGCCATCATAACCTCAGAGCAACAACCTTCATCTGGAAATGCTGACTCCACACTGCACACAGACAGACACTCTCATCAGCGCGTACGCACATGCATTAGGAAATAAGGCAATCAAAAAACAAACAAAGCACTTTGAAACACATGCACACACCCACTGGATACGCACACATTTATGCACTCAGCCCTTTAAAGCAAACCATTAGTCGCTCAATCAGGCGGACGCCACAAGGGAGAGAAAACTAATTAACGGCCAAGCCTCGCACTATATCAAGGTTTCTGGAAACACGATAGGCCCCCACAAATGTCATATTGTCCTCTCTTTCGCCATCAGTCTGTCAGTGTCTATATCCCCATTCAGAGATTCTAATAAAAACAAAATCATATTGCAAAAAGCATGATGAATTGGATCAAAAGTGCTGACTCCGGCTGTCATCCATTCCTGTAGGAAGTTAAAGTTTGATGGAGTTCAAAATGGGTAGTTAAAATTACATTAGACAACACAGGGGTATGTGAATTTTACAATACAAAAAGCAATTTTGTGATTTTCCAAAAGTGAATAAAAATAAAATCGTGTGAGAAAATAGAATTGTAATAATGTGAGATTATGTGTGTGAATTTAGACAAAACTCTGAGAGCAGACATCCTTGTGTCACATAAGCTCATTCCCATTTTTGTCAGTGACACAAATAAAATATTATAATTATGAGTCATATTAATTAATTAACACTGCAACGTCCAAAACTTCAAACTCGCTCACTCACTCAAATCGTAGAGATCACTCTTACATAGCTGTGACTGAATTACTCACTGAATTCATTCCTTTTAATATTTCGACTTGTTTACCAATACAATTAGTGTTTATTCAGTGTGCAGTCAAATATTTTCTGCAACATTTTACAAGAAAATCATCCAAGAACAAAAATTAATCCTTTGAAATTAGTCAAAAAACATGTTCTCTGACTATACCAACTAAGTCATATGATACTGTAGAACTATAATATATTTGGTGTGTTTTATCTATCTGATTTTCAGTGGTGTGGAGAGTTTTAGTTTTTTTTTTTTTTACCATAAATCCATCCTTGCAGTTATACACAAACAAAATTGCCTGTAGATGCCAATTTTAACATAATTCTCCAACCAAACAATGAAATAAAGATGAATAGGATCATTTCCTGGCAAGACAAAGGCACACCCATCATTTTTTTCACTGGGGCTGCACACGAAAACAAACAAGCTCATTTCAGTTGTTGCAATACAGTTTACCTCAGCATCACAAACAAAGAAATATAATTTTTAATTTGAAGGGGTTCATTAGTTGTAAGGAGCAAAACATGAAACTGGGAACAACAACAACTCCTTCAAGTTCGAAAACACCACACAGAGGGGTGCCTTTGGATGGGGGCACCAATTGCATCAGGGTGGCTGTGGCTCCCTTGCTGCAGGGCATTTTCCATCCACAGCCATTGCTCTGCCATCCATCAACCTGAATGTGGCTAATATTGACCTGTAGCTCCTACAAAGGCTGATATCTCAGTACAAGGCTGTACGAGCACCTACAGCTGAGTCCTCTTTCACTCTCAACATGAAAACCGATTTCGTTAGTGAAACATTGTCTTTTTTTTATTTAAGAGCCCGACTGAATGTTGTTATGAAGGCAGAAGTTTGCCAGTTGGAACATTTCATGTGTATTTGCTGCTTTTTATGTGAAGAACAAACATCCTGCTTTGATGCCATATTGATGAATGGGGTTTTTTTTACGCATGTGAGGACATTAGGCTTAACACTTAACAATAACACCCAGGGTGTATACTTAACAAAGCCTGCATGCACATAAATCACTGGCTGCTTGTAATTATGCACTTTGTGCTGCAAACAGTGTTTCCCTTTTGAGATATTGAACATTTTACACTAATCAATTGAGGTGTGTATGGCTGTTTTTAACACACAACATCCCGTTCTAATGTTGCTCTTATTAAAATCTCTGTCTAATAATGCAATCAATCTACATCATCTCTAATCTACTGTATATCAATTTTAACTTGTCATTTTATGAACATTCTTTGTTTTATACTGTTACTGTTATAGCATCGCCACATAATGAATATTCTATGATTGTTGCTCTCGCCTTAAGGGCCTTTCAGACAGAACAACCAATGCACTGTGAAAGCCATTATTTCCAGTGGCTTGAGCGGAGCCGCAACAGCTTTTCGCTGCACTGAGCAGAGTGGCAGACGGGCTGTCTGTCAGTTTCTGGAGGTTATTCTGTAACTCATCACAAGCATTAATCTGACATGGAAAGGAAGCCAGTGAAGAGAAGATAAGATTAGCGTAATATGACACATTTTGGTGGGGTTTGTTAATATTCAAGCTATTGGACTATTTAGTGTTAGCGTGCGGTAGTCCAGACAACAAAAAAATACAAAAATAAAGTCTGCGTGAAATAAAGGTGTGGATTAAGGATTTCCGTATCGGACATGGACACGAAGGACAGGGAAGGAGCTAATTTTAACAATGTTGCAAAAGTGAAAAAAATTGCAATATTGCTCATGTTTTTGGTGTTGTGTTGTTCAAATGGAGAGTAGGAACAAATGAAATACCTAGATTCTTGATTAAAGTTGGAGAAATCACATACTTAAGTTGTTGTCAAGAGTCACTGATATTTAATCAAACTGGTTTCTATCTAAAGTGAGGTCAAGGAACATTTCACTTTTTATCAGAAAGTAGGAGCAGATAACTATGTGACATCCAGTTTTTCACAGTAGGTAAGCAGGCCTCTAAATTTATAACTACAATTTCAGGATTGATTGTCTGTCTTATCTGGCACATAAATCTGAATATCATCAGCGTACAATACAAATGTATTCCTTTTAATGTATATTAATCACACCAAGAGGTGAATTATAGCAGAACAAAAGGCCAAAAATAGATCCCTGAAGTACTCAGTATTGCACACTGGTTATCATTGATGTATTATTTTTTATTATAGGAAACAGAGATTTTAGAGACTGTGATTTACTTATCTGCATACAACTAAAATTACTCCCCTGGAAGTGAAGGCTGGTCCAAAGTCGACCAAACCCTAGCACTTGATTTTATTCGCAATGCATTTTTTTAATTGTTAATCACTGTTCTAGCCTGATAATCGGAAACATTCATTTTAAAGGTGTCAACATATATTTGCATGTTATTCATCAAACATATTTTACTTTTTAGCTTAATTATGGCTAGCATAACTGATCAAACAGAAAATAGCAGAACAGTAGCGCCTATTGAGCTCATAGTCTGCATTTCCATGTGTAAGAATTTTATGTTTGAAGTAAGAAAAAAAACGAGAGAAAAAAGACGCTCAATAGAAATTATATTTACATGTTTCAGTCAGAGAAAAAAAATAATTTGAAAGGAATGATTCATCACAAAATTTGGATAAGCTGATCCACTAGCTGACTCCTGATATTGAGAATCTTGTGTCAAAATGTGTCAGAGAAGGTTTGACAGGAAAAACACATGCTTGGAAAATGGCCAGCAGTGGTGCAGTCCGACCATGAATCACAAAACAGTGGAAACGATCAAGTGTTCTTTCACAGAGGGGTTTGACTTGAAATGTGTGGACATGTGTGCACAGACAGAGCATAGATCAAGAGCATACTTCAGAAAATGTAATTTAAATGGACGTTTTTATATCAGAAGCTTATAAAGTTTACAGAACCCACTGATTAAATTAAATCTTCTGCGTTCTGACATTGTAGTAGAGGCATTCCCGCACTGATTGGACATTCTCCTTGTAGAAAAATAGACTCGATATAAACAGCCACAGGTTGAATAGATCAAATTGATTCTGGCTTCACATATCCCACCTTTTCTTCTCAATGCACTCCTTAATTACTTGTGACAGTGCAGGCAAGATCTCCCTGAATGCTTCAGAGTTCATTAGGCTGCCATTATCACGAACATCAATGGAATCCACTGAGTCAGCGATCCGGAGGCGGCCATGCATGATGCGATCACTGCCTCTCACATGCTTCACAGGTGAGAAGACACGTTCTATATAGGGCTGTGATGGATCACAAAACCTAAGGTTTGGATCTTACTACAGCTTTTAAGTCGACCAGGAAAACACTTTAGGGTTGAATTAATTGTCTGTGTTGTCACCACAGTGGATATAGTATATTTTATTCATTATAAATGCTGATATGTAGCTGTTTCAAATAATTTTTGCAATGTAAGCTCTGTGAATCATCTTCGGCCATCCACAGCACTGATTGGCTGACAGCGATTTGAGATATGTGAAATTATCACTTTAAAAAGTAACAGCAATATTCAAACTGAAAGATAATACATTTATTATGGCTAATTTTGGAATTAATTAGCAAAGCACATGTGTGCTGACCTGTGGGGAAGACCTGTAACGACCACGGATCAGCATTCTTCAGTTACACCTTTTAGTTGTACTATTTCTGTAGGTTTTCAGTCCTTGCTAATTAGAAAGGCCTTCATCCTGTCACGTATCTTTGTATTTATTTGTACTTTTATAATTATTGGAATCTAGTAACTCCAATTTTTCACCAGTTTTGTTTTCACATTGACCCAAACTGCCACCATGTGTTTCACTGAATGCAGGACATTGCTGATTGCTTTTCAAGATGTTACATTTTCAATATGATTGATTATTTGAAAGTGCAACTGTTCCTCAAAGTCCCTCATTGGCTTTGAAACTTTTAAAATGACTTATTTAATCACAAATGGTCTGTCTGACCATATTGGGGCTGCTAGTGTTAGAAAATACAATCGTAACATTTTTCAATAATGGTACAATAATTAACTTTAGTTAATGCAGTAATAAGCATTTACTAACATTGAATAATTGTGCCAAGTTATCATTTTTTAATAGTCTTTATGTTAACTAAGATACTAATTCATACATTATTCAATAATTTAAAACCATATTGCTTAGTGCCATTTAAGTGATACATGTTTTCAACTTTACAATGTGTCACAAAGACCATCAATAAGTACTTAATTCAGGTTAATAAAAGCTTAATTAGGGTTTAAGCTTAACATATGCCCACAGACGGCCTCTGTGTCCAAATGCTTCTCATTGTAGTTTGTAACTGTTAATAAATGGCCATTACTGTGTTAACTGATGTTAATAGTAGGGTTAGAAACTAATAAAAAGTACCTAAGTAAACATGAGGGCTGTTAGTGATTACATGACTCCTTAATTAACTGCTAGTAAATGACTGTATTATCTAATATTAATTAATGTACTCTTATTGTAAACAGTTACAAACACAACAAATTATTATTTCAAACAGGGAGCTGTCAATTAAACTGACATCCACACTGTTTTAATCCATCTCTCATAACTGGTAAAATTCACAGCCTGAATTAATGGTGTGTGTGCAGCTCTATGATAGCAATAATTTCAATCCAAAGTGTAAATATACCTGTTCCTTTTTGTTTATCCAATGCATTTCGTACTCAAACAGCTCATAGATGTTACTAGGTTAACATGCAACCACATGTCATAGAACTTTTTACAGCAGGCTGAAAACATCAAATTAGACGTTTTACGAATACCACGATGTCAGATTGTATGGTCAGAATCAATATTCTGCTTGTGGATTCAAGTTCTACAGGATCAACGAGAGAACGGTAACTATGTTGTTTATCTACTCACTCACGGTGCAGCTTACTGTTTGTACACTGTTAAAGGGTCTATATGATCATCTGGTATAGATTGGACCAAAAGAGATACGGTATGGTGTATGGGTGATTTTTTTGTTTGTTTGTTTAAATCAAAAATTGTAATCGGGTTGAGGAAGAGTTGCTGTCCCAAGTGGAGGGGTTCAAGTATCTCAGGATCTCGGGTGAGGGCAAAATGGAGTGCGAGATTGACAGACAGTGATGCGGTGGCTAAAGTGGTCCGTTTGTTGTGAACGTTACAACCTTCACCTTTGGTCATGAGCTCTGGGTAGTGACCAAAAGAACGAGACTGCGAATACAAGTGGCTGAAATGAGTTTCCTTCGCAGGGTGACTGGGCTCAGCCTTAGACAGAGGGTGAGGAGATCGGATTAGAACTGCTGCTCCTCCACGTCAAGAGAAGCTAGCTGAGGTGGTTCGGGCATCTGTTTAAGATGCCTCCTGAATGTCTCCCAGAGGAATGAGACCCCAGGGCAGACCCAAGACACACTGGACAGATTATATCTCTCAACTGGCTTGGGAACGCCTTGGTGTCCCCCCAGAGCAGTAAGTGCGTGTACCCGGGGAGAGGACATCTCGATTTCCCTGCTCAGGCTGCTGCCCCTGCAACCCAGACCCAGATAAGCAGTAGAAAACAAAATGAAAAAATGCCAATCGAGATGTAAGAAAATGATGAAAATCTAAAAACCTCCACAACTCCAAGATCTCTTGGATATCTACTAGCGTACAAAGGATGAAGGTTAAGCCTTAAATAGTATCATCCGTTCTCTCTAACACTTTTTGCAATGTTATGCGGACATGAAGGATCAGCAGCAGTGGCCCTAATGATTCCATATTATTCAAAGATTTTTGGGGTTATAAATATGTGCTTAATTATTTACATTGTATTAGCGTGGATGTATTAGTTGATTAACATATTTTCCACCATCATCAACAGTACAACAATAATATGACAGCCCTAATATCAGTGTCATAGGTAACATCGGCAAAGTGCAGTACTCCAAGAGCTTCACTGTTTGAAAGCAACACAAAGAGATGAGGATGTACAGCATATCTATAAGGAATTTTCTATTTAAAGCCAAAGGCTGCAGTAAATATCACTGTTTGTGAGTGACAAAATCAGTCAGCAAAACTCAAATAACCTCCATTAATGTGCTCTATTGCCTTATGAAAATGATTAAACCTCTATTAGCGCTGTCTAGCAGCCTTTGTTATGCTGTTTTCAGCAGTTGCATTGTCAAACACACAATATGGCAGCTTACATCAAACACCAAAAAAATGACTGCCAAATATATAATGCTTGTATAGTGCATTTTTAATTTTGAGTTTTAATCATTCAGAAAAGGCTAAAAGTAAAAGTAGAAAAAGCAGTGAGTCTGGCACACTCTCACATTGTAGAACAGTGCTTGCCTGTGATGTTCACTGAGTTGAGGTCACAGTTCAGCTTTCTTTTGACACACCATTGCAGCAGAAGAAAATGAGCTTACAGACATTCTGTCCAGCAGGCTCACCCCATCCAGCGTGTCTCCTTCTCTGATGTTAAGTGATCCTACCAAACTACCGACTCTCCCTCACAAAGGCAGGCTAATTAAAACAGGGCCAGCGCTGCAGCCGAAGCTCAAGAGAAACATGAAGTGACTGAGGGAGAGACAGCGAGAGAAACTCATCCGCTCGACGTGTAAGGCAGCAAAGACACGTTGAGGGGAAAAAGCTTGTATGGAGGACACTAAGTATGCTCGTTAAAAAAGGGGGCAATATGAGACAAAGAGAACAGAGAAAATCTTCATGGCATTAAACAGAAAGCTTGATCAATGGATCCTTCAGTCACCTCGTTAATAAAGACCGGCGCTTTTATTAGACACAGAGCCCTGCAATATTTATACCATGAATATTTCAGAATCCCCAGCAGGAGCCCAGACAGGGAGCGCAGTCGATCTGCAGCAAAAACGGTTGTTTCATCATACTTTCTTATTTCAGTGTAGGGCACAAAAAAATCAAAAAGTCCTAAACATTTTATTCTGTGTGACTACCAGGCCATAGTTTTAATTACTTATGCTCAGAAAATGCTACACAGAAGCAGAGTAACTGGCTGTCAGGAGGGAGTGAAAGGGAATAATCTTATATGGGTGATATATGGTTTATGGGATGTACAGTAAACTAGCCAATTGAAAGCCTACCCAAACTTAGCATTGCTGAACACACACCAACAATGGCAGTTGCATGGTCTGCAACTAATTACCTTCAGAGTTCTCAGGTTCCAATTCAAACTCGTGCCATGGTGGAAGTGTCACAGATTTGTTTCTATATCTGATTGAGCATGTTTTTGTTTTTTTTTAACAGGCCTTAAAATATCAGCACATCCAAGTTTACTGCAAACCTGCTTACCAATCCATTCATTACCCATCTGTCCTGCTTATCCTACTCAGACAAACAAAGCTTCTGGACAACAAAAGGGACAAGGACCCCATGATAGTTTTTATCGAAACTGTTTTATCCCCGTTATGAACTCTGAGTTCTCTGTAACACATCGAGTTTTCAAACACATGCAGGTGCATTTGAGGCTGGCCCACCGGACATTTCTCAAGTGCACCAACGTTGCAACATTCCAAAATAAAACAGGAAACAGAAATTACAAAAAACTAACAAGAAAAACGCAAACTGACTAACGAATCCTGACAGCCAGCCGTTTTCTCATCATTGGAGGTCAGTAGCCAGTTATGTTACTTTGAGTTAATGTTACACAATTTATGTCATGAATGTTAATAGCAGCACTGTTGTCACAGAGCTTATCAGTATTTCAATACTGACCCAATCACATACCGGTGCCAATTAATACCGGTTCTCATTAACCATTCCTGTTCATCATTCTGTGGGATGTCAGTGTGGAACCTGAAAGGTCTCACAGATGAAAAGCAGAGTCAATCTGGTTTCAGCTGATTTTTTGTTCATATTGAATCTTTTCACTGTAGAATTTTTCCAAATGTTTATATCAGTTCCATGTGTGTAAACCATGCAAACAAATGGCAGAAATAACTACCAAAAGTTCTGTATTGTACCTTTTTGGTGTTGTGATCAAGGAACACTGGTGGAGTGGGTATGACACAAAGATCTTGCAGTGTTTTAGTGTCTCGACTTGGCACATCTGAGCTATCTGTTGACGAGCAAGTGAGGTCTGGAGACTATCTGTCTTCTAAGGAGATGAAGCCTTCCCACTAAATATTACCCTTGTGACGATATTAAGGTGATTTGGGTGGTACAGTCTCAGAAATATGACACTGACATTTAAAGTTAATGAGCGATGGAATGAACATGATCGTCTTGGGACTCATGTTTGTGTCATTCATCATAAACGGGTACAATTGTTCATGTCATTATGTTCCATCACCATGCATTGTCTTTTTACCAGGGGACACATAAAGGTATTGTAAATGCTTTTGGTATTTTACAGTAACAGTAAGGTGAGAAGTGTGTATGTATATTCAGTGTTGTATTGATATGGCTCAATATTTAACCGTGCCATTCATGGCTTTACACCAGCCGCCATTGTGGCATTGACCAAGTCCAACCCATTACATAACAGCGACGTGATGAATTGCTCATCGCTAATTGAGCAATGCAACTTGGCACTGGAGGAGCCTGAGGGACTGTTTGGAGATTAATTCAGGGAGGGTGGCCTTTAAGGACATTGTCCTCCAGTGAGCCACACCGCAGTGATGCAGCAGAGTACTGTTTCTTTCTGTTCAGCTTTAGGACATGATTTCTTCTTGGCACGCACTGACAGTCCAATTTTTCCCCTTAATGTGGGCGAGAGTGTTGCATGTAAATTAGTTTCAGTTTGTTCCCATTCTGTAATGAAGATGTAACGTTACGACGCCGTTCACGGAGTGACACATTCAAAGCAAAGACTCACTTCCATTTAGGTCTTGTACACTTTTATTGTCAGGTTTGTTTGTTTTTTGAGGATAATTTTGCATTTTTTTTTACTGCTTTTGTATTTTCCCTGCAGTGTTAATTGTCTGCGCCACTCAGTCGTTTCTCCTGTGCCTTTGAAAATGCCCTTCTTCTAGTATTCAAGTCCTCCTGCTCCCCCTGTCTTGTGTAGTCATTTTCTATTGGATACTGTTTTTTTTGGTTACACCCTTATGAGATTTTTTGCTTGATTGGACTGTGCACTCTTTCTGAACTTCACCTTCATCACCACCACTCACCACTGTGAGTGATAATAACAATTTCCAAAAAGAAAAAAAAACACAAGTTCTTTATTATCTGTAACATAACTGTTATGGGACAATTCCCCTGTGTTTTCCCCTTCCCTGTGTTTCCATTGCTCCCCTGTCTGTCTCTCTTTGTGTTTGTTTTGTTTGTGTGTGTGTGTGTGTGTGTGTGTGTGTGTGTCGGCCTGGGCGTGGCTCTCCTGGCTCCCGGCCCTACACTC